>JAHHFK020003058.1:0-70289 GCA_024533555.2 Aedes koreicus
GGAGGACATTGTAATGCGAATACCAATATTTTTACAAAAACTGAAGGAAACAAACGAATGGGGAGGACAGGAAACGATTGCAGCATCAGCACGTATGTTAAACAAAAGAATTGATGTCTATTATGAAGCAGGCCCAATAATCGTGTTTAATCGACCAGCGGGAGCTGCAGGCGTGATACGACTAGCATATATTGGATGAGCTACCAGGAAGTGGCAGAATACCCGGTTCTTCCAACCCGAAACTGGAGCAGAAAGTGGTATCTCTAATCATGAAGAACAAATCAATGTCAATACGTGATTTGGCGAAAAAAGCAAGAACGAGTGTCGGAATGATCCAGCGTATCAAGAGGCGAAACCACCTGAAGACCTACAAGAAGCAGAAAATCTGCTTTTTTTTTTCCCTTTTTTTCGAGCAGCAACAAGGGCCCGAAGTGTATTCGCGTCTTTTTGCAGCGTCCGGATGCATGCGTTTTGATGGAATCGATAAGATTGCAGCTATGTAAAGGAGGACTCAAAAACCCTTCCAGGTCCACAATACTTTACTGCCGTCGTTGGGGAGGATGTGAGCGATGCGGACAGGTCGATTCAAGTGGAGAAATTCGGTCGAAAGGTACTGGTATGGCAAGCAATATGTTCCTGTGGTTTGAAGTCAACCATTTTTTACACTACCGGAACTATAAATGCGGAAATCTATCGATCTGAGTGTCTCCAGAAGAGATTGTTGCCTTTATATAAGAAGCATAGTACACCTCCACTGTTTTGGCCGGATTTAGCGTCGGCTCACTATGCCAAAACCACTCTCAATTGGCTTGCGGAAAAGGGTATAGATTTCGTTGAGAAAAATATCAATCCACCAAATTGCCCTCAGCTTCGACCCATCGAACGTTACTGGGCAATCGTGAAGAGGGTCTTCAAGAAGACTGGTAAGGCAGCTGGGAACATGCAGGAGTTCAAAAAAATTTGGGCTCAAGCGTCCAAAAATGCGATGCAACACTTGTCCGGAACTTGATGAAGAGCATTCGATCCAAAGTTCGAAAATTCGTGAAGGAATAACTTAAATTTCATCCGGTCTTCATTATGTTCAAGTTTAACCTCGTACAATAAAGGATCAATTTTTTTGTATGAATAAAATATCGGTTTTCAACATAATTTGAAAGAAAGTTTGTGGATAGCTTATTTTCGATACACTCCTTAACTCCTAGATATTTAACTTGAGAGGAGGAAGTCAACTGTAACCCATCTAAAAACGATGCTTTTATGTTGATAAGTCTTTTTCTTGTAAAAATTACAAGAGTTGTTTTTGAAGGGTTTACATTCAGCCTCTCTTTCCTGCACCAAGCAAGAGTGTGGTTTAATGCTGATTGCATTCTGTTTGATAACGTTGCATCATGCTTTCCCCGTATTATTAATACGATGTCTTCCACGTAGCCTATGACTTCATAGCTCATTGCCACCAAGTTGTTCTGCAGATCATCAACAATTAAAGACCACAAAAGTGGTGAGAGAACATCTCCTTGCGGACAGCGCTTTACAAAAGTAAATACATCAATACTTCATCTGTTGATTCGACTAATCTAGAGACAATGCAGCGATGTGTCAGCATAGCAGTGATCCAGTCTACGATGGAGCCATGAAAGCCCCGTGTATTCATAGCTGAACTGATTGAAGCATGTGAAGCATTATCAAAAGCACCTTCAATATCAGAAATGCAAGAGATATATTGATTTTTTCTAGAATCACCGTCCAATGATCTTGATATTCAACGATGAAACATCTAGTAATGGTAACCATTATCGTTACAACAATGAGAAAAACTTTCATTAATCATTGAACTTATATACCCTAACAGAGTTTCATATATCTTCTACGCCGTAAAGATAGTGGCCCTCTCAACCATCGTAGCAAATATAATCGTAGCTGTATTTAAATTATTTAAAGCAAACGGCCTTTGGTCTTTCTAAAGACCAAAGAAGAGTGAACAATACAAATGTTTCCCATACTTGCTTCCTAATGCTGGTGTAACGTTCCATTAGGACGACACCCGCACTATTTTGACCAAGACTAAAGGGACATCAAATTACAACACGGAAAAAACGCTGTAGAAAATTACATAGTTGACCGATCGTTTTCAGATAATAAAATATAGCCCATCAGTTAGATTTAAACATATTTATTTTATTCAACTTCAATACAATAAGCGTACGCTCGCACTTTACGCTTAACTCCACTCATTAGGTTCTGTACAACATCTGGCTGCAGCTTCTTCTGTACGGAAACCCACTTTTTCTTCATGTCTTCCTCAGATTTGACCTCCTTGGAATGCTTCCGTAAAGCCTGCTTCACAATAGCCCTGTATTTTTCGATGGGCGTTGGGAGGGTTCATGTCCTTGGGTACGAAAGTGATCCCGTTGGCTTCGTAGCACTTGGCACGAAGCTAGATCCGGTCAGAAGATCGTAGGGCCCTCGTGTTGCTTCAATAGAGGAAGCAGACGATTCTGTAGACACTCTTTGAGGTAGATCTCCCCGTTTACAGTCCCGGTAGTCACGAACGGCGCACTCCGTTTGCCACATGAGCAGATCGCTTGCCAAATCATGTATTTCTTGGCAAACTTTGAAAGTTGCTGCTTCCTTATTTCCTCGGGAACATCAAACATGTGAAGAACAGTAACCCCGGAAGCTGCCGGAAGTCCGCCTCGGCGTAAGTCTCATCATCCATGGTGAGACAATGAGGCTTTGTCAGCATCTGGGTGTACATTTTCCGGGCCCGTGACTTTCCCACCGTATTTTGCCGTTCGTCACGATTTGGAGCCTTCTGCACTTTGTACGTATGCAGTCGCTCCCGGTCCTTGGCTCTCTGAACGAAAGACTGGGACAGATTCAACTTTTTGGTCACATCCCTGACCGAAGCATTGGGATTCCGCTTTAACGCTTTCACGACACGCTTGTGAACCTGATCACTAATAGAACATGCATTTTGACCGCATTTCTCTTTCCGTTTGATGCTCAGAGTTTTGTAGTAACGTTTAATCACACGACTCACTGTTGACTGCACGATTCCGAGGTGTTTTCCGATGTCCCGATGAGAGAGTTGAGGATTTTCCAGGTGCTTGCGCAAAATCAATTCGCGACGTTGCTCTTCGGGTGACGCCTTTTTTCCCAATTTTTGAAAAACTGACAGCGATAAAAATACAACAAAAAACCCTCTAAGCTACATCTACCCAGATTTTCAAGAGAAAATACCCAACGGGTAATCATACTTATTTAGAAAATACCCAACGGGTAATCATACTTACTTATTTATGCTGATTCAACGTCCCATTAGAACAGCACCTGCATTGCAATTTTTGCTCTACGGAACTAATCTAACATGTTGAACCAGATAATGCATCAAACGGTTTAACGTAGTCTGCTGATTTTTAGCAAGGCTTTGACAGATAATCACTTGTTCCAAACGATCAACGTCTCCTCGTTTCTAATACAGGCTCTATAAAAAATAGAACATTCCTTACACATTGCTACGTAGTCCTACATCACCTATGCGTACAACTTTATTGGGCTTCTAATTGTTAGTACTTTTGAGACGGTTGAATTACAGATTTGCTGCATTTTTTTTTCCAAAGCACGATTGACAGCTCAGGATTATCCATATGAGTATTTTTTCACGCATCTCCAATTGACTCATTTCCATCTTAGCAGCGTCAATCCACACAATTTCGCAATTCAAAGCAAATAAACAATCTACTCCAGAGAGGAACTGTGCAAAATTTTGTAAATTTTTGTCCAGTGGGAAAAAAGTTGTAAGTCTTGCAGTAATTTCGTGTTCGCCCTTTATTACTCTTCAACATACAAAAAAACTTTTTGCAAAAATTGGCACGATGCTTGCACGTCATGATTGAATCTTAGGGTGGCCATACTAATTACTTAAGTTGATGTTTGCATTTTTGTAAACGGTACTTAACTTTTTCCATCATAATAAAGACTGGACTCGGAAAAAATGAGACACACAAAAATGATCACCAAAAATTCATTTTAAATCGGATACTTCTCAAATTTTCAGGGATTAAATAACTATATATTAACTATGTTTTGGCTTAATTAATTTATTGAATTTCCTCCCTCAAGCTGAATGCTTGTACATTTCTCTTAACACTGCTCATGAGACCTTGGGCGAGGCGTTGTCCATCTTCCTTACACAATTTCTCCCAGTTTTTCTTCAAAGCTTCATCGGTTTTGACTGTTTTTCCGCTTTTCTTCAACTTCTTTTTCATTATCGCCCAAAACTTTTCGATCGGACGAAGTTCTGGTGTATTTGGCGGGTTCGCCTCCTTCGGGGCCACATTAACGCCCTTCGCTTCGTACCAATCCATTACTGGCTTGGCGTAATGGCCCGAAGCGAGATCCGGCCAGCGTGGGACCACGGTGAGAGCGGAGGAAGGGCAGCAAGCGCTTTTGCAAGCATTCCTCTCGATAAATCTGCCCGTTTATGGTGCCGGTTGTAACGAACGGCTTGTTGTACCGTCCGCACTCGCAGATCGCCTGCCACAACAGGTACTTCTTCGCGAATTTGTCCATCTTTCTCTTCCGGAACTTTTGCGGAACCTCCTTGCGGGACGTACCGACAAAAAACTCGAACCCGGGGATTTGTTTGGTGTCCGCCTTGATATATGTCTCGTCGTCCATGACGAGACAGCCTGGCTTGACAAGCCACTCACGGTACATTCCGGTATTCCGCGCACGGTACACGGTATTCCGCGCACGCAATTTGGCCACCGTGTTTTGCTTGTCAGTCCAGTTTGGCGCCTTCCTGCCTGACCTTAAAAACACGTAGCCCAGCCCGCTTCATGGTCTGCTGGACGAATTGACCTTTTTGGCCACGTCTCGGGTGAAAAGGTTCGGGTTATTCTTAAAGTACTGCCTTATCTTCCGCGCCTTCTCTGGGTATTCCGTTTTCGGTTTTCGGCCGCTTCCAGCACGCGGCTCGATGGTCTTCGTCTCCTGGAACATCTTCACAACGCGGGACACGGTGGAATGGTGGATTCCAAGCCTTTTGCCGATCCATCTGTGCGACTGACCAGGATTATCGATCACCGCGCCCAAGATTTGCTGGCGTAGCTCTTCTTGTTTCGAATGCATCTTGAAAACTACTTGACAGATCGCGATAAGGCTGAGAGCGGAACAAAAACGGATCTCAGGAACCACCAGAAGGATGCGAAGGTGAAGCAAATATTGCAGAAGAGACCAGATATTTCGGTACGTACTGTGGCTAGAAAAATAAAAATGTCCCCAACTTTCGTGCATACTTCCAAGCAGGCAATATGCAGCTGTGACCGAGCAAATCAAAGCTACATCACTACCGGAACGGTAAATAAGGAAATATACCGTGAAGAATGCCTGAAGAAGCGATTGTTTCCATTCATACGCAGCCATGACGCTCCCTCGCTATTATGGCCTGATTTGGCATCTTGTCACTACGCCAAAGATGTTTTGGAATTGTATAAAGCGAATTGGGTCCATGTTGTACCGAAAGAGGCGAATCCACCTAACTGCCCGGAGTTGCGACCTATCGAGCGGTATTGGGCTCTCGAGAAGAGAAAACTCTCTCAATATAAACAACAAGCTACAACTATAGAAAAAATTCGAAAATCTTGGACAGGAGCAGCTAAATCGGTTTCAGAGAAGTCTGTACAGACCCTAATGACTGGAGTAAACTCAAAAGTTCGTAGTTTCTTCATGCAGCCTAGTGAAGTAACTGTAATAAGTTTTAAGATGACTAATAATGCACAGTTAAATGAATAAAAAATGCAACTTGGATTGAACTAACAGCAAGTTTGTGTTATTCCAAATTTAATCTGTCCAGATTTTGTCGCGAACAAGCCTTATTTCCGAAAAATTCATCACTTTCAAGTATCCGAAGAAAATATATGTCGAGAGTAAGTCTACAGTGCTCACCATGCGGTTCTATTATTCAAAGAAATTAACCAACCATGGAGATACACGGAAGTGTTGTAAGTAATAACTCAAAAACAGTGCTGCTAGATTGACTGGCACTGATCAATACTATAAATGATAGACGACATACACGTCTTCTTCAAAGGTGTACCTCAAAGGCGCTTTATAAAAACATTTAGTTAAACCATCATCATCCAAACACTCGAAATGAAGAAACAATACTCACCTGAAGAAACAGCCTTCAATGGACTAACTGTGATAATTTTTGGAATTAAAACGCTTTTTTTTTAAAACTAGTAATAGTAGCTCTTTTTTAATTTCGTAAAACTATTTATGCTACACAGGTTGTTTTTGATCATCCACGATCCTTTACTCACGAAACAATCCGATAAGTTATAGGGTAAAATATTCATGTATAAAAAATAGTAGTACACTTTCTAACAACTAGTTTAATTATTATCTCACTTCACAGTTCTTGGTTCCGTCTGATCGTCCTGTTTCGGTCATACAGTTTTATTTTTATTTTGTGTGATCTCAAAAACAGTACGGTTAACGTAGTTTTGCTTCTTCTTCTTCTTCTTCATCCTACAGCATATTTTTTTTTTGTATACAGTCTATAACAAAATCTAACCTGTGCACTTGGCGTTATTTCTACAATTTCTAACTACACAAAGAAATACACACACTATTACTTTCGCTTTTTGCACGTTCTTTCGTTCGTTTTTCTTGCTTTGCTTCTAGATCCCATCTTAATGGTTCGATTCTCGTAATAATTAATATAATTATTGCAACGTTGCTCTTTGCTTTATTTTCTTCTTCTGTCAAACAGTCCTATGCCTAGCTTCGATTTTCTCTTTATTGTTTATCGTTTTGCATTCATCCCAGCACGTTTTGATTGTGATATCGTTATCTTAAGTACTATTTACAAGAAGAAAACATAAATGTGTGATTAAAGGAAATTATTCCAGTATTATATAATACATAAACTAACTGTCATAGCAGCCACTTTTCTTCCAGTTCCAATTCAAGCCGCTCATTGAGACTGTATCTGCAAAAATTTTCCTTTTCTCTAAACGGGTTTTTGGGGTCGGGTTTATCCGGACGAGTTAAAAAAAACAAGGTGCTAATCGCGATTTTGTGTTCGTCATTCCTGCCTAAGCTCACTAGCTAATATATGCATCAGCATCTCAGCTATCTGCTTTATTTTAAATGTACGATTTTGTGTTTGCTACATGCACGTTTATGTTGTTGTAGCTCTCTATCAGACTTAAGCTACCAGCAATCGCTATACTATCTTGTTGCTGATGTTGTTGTTATTATTGCACTTATAGTGCCCTCAGTAAAGGTATGTGATACTTCCAGGTTGCGATTGGCATCGAGCTCGATATACTGACATCTAAAGCAATTGCGTCTAACTGCTCCTTCAAAATGGGGGGTTACTGGCAGGCGTGCACCCCCCGATGGGGCCGGGAAATTATTCACCTCATTCATTCATTAACTCCCCCGAACAATAACATCAACAATGGAGGGAGAAATACGAACGGGACGCGGTCAAATTGATTTTATTTTAATACAATGGATAGGAGATAGGATCCTTCGGAACAGGGTGTTCTGAGCTGCTTAGGAATTATTGGCGTGACTGACAATAGTCGGGATTTGAGGCTTGAGACTGGACGCGCCAGACAGTAAGGCGCGCATTCGTGCCAGCATGCCAGCGAACCCGGTAATGGATACAGTTGCAGCGAGCACGGTCGCTGATCAACAGGCACTAGGTTGCTTTAGCTGCAGCAATTCACGAGCTCGATACTATCCAATCTTTTGAACTCATCGCAACGTGGAAGTGCTTGGATGTAGGTATGAAAAAAATCGTTTAAACTATTGTTGTTACCTAGCTGCCGTCGGTGGTTGACTGCCCCGTCTACATATCGCGCGTTACGTTCATTAAGTTTTATTAAACCTGCAAAAATAGCGTGGAAATGGTTGATCGTGCGAGGAGCTTGGTGCTATGCGCGTCCGTAGAGAGGAAAGGTAGATATCTAAGACTTTCTCGCTGGTTGGTTTGGTTGGTTGGTTGCGCTTTGCAAAGAGCTAGCCTGCCTACCAACAGCGATCGAAAAGCTTGCGGTGGTGGGCTGCATTTTTGAGCAAGCTTAGACACATGGCGTTCAATTATTTTCTTTCCAGGCAATGATTTAAACGATCACCCCCTGCGCCTGGCTTGGCAACCGGAGGAAGCGGTCGTTAGTTTCGTTGTCGACAAAGTGGCTCCGGCTAGCGGTGCTTGGGGTTTCGTCTTAGTGTTTTTCCCCTCCCACTAGCCAACTGCCCGGAAATGCGATCAGCTGGAAATTTTGACGAGAAACTCCACCGAAAAAGAGAGGGGCGGAAAATTACCCACTAAATGCGTGTGACAGGTTTCCGTCCCTAGGCACGAGTGGTTTTTCATTTTTCAACTTTCTCCGCACGCTTTTACGAAATTTGGCAATTTTGATTTGATTTGATTTTTTTGATTGCCGTTTCCCTTTCTGTCGTCGTCCATTGGACGATGTCGACGACTTCTTGGGATGGTGGGGGGGAAAACCAGCGAAATTGGTCGGGTGTTTATGCACCAATTTGACCGTAATTGAGAGCAATGAGTTCGTTGACGGAGTTGGATCGCAACGGGAAATTAATAAGTTGGATGTCACGAAACAGGTGTGTGGCTGCTGTTTCTTTGCTAGAGGCGTCAATTGCCTTCGAGATGGGTCGAGATTGAAGGAAAATTGCTAGCTTTTGGATCGTGTTTTCCCCTTTCGTTTGAGTTTCGACACTTGTGTTCTGCTTAATTAATGAATTCAATGTTTTGTTTGTTTTAACACTTATTTTTTTGTTTATTATCAACCAACATCGCTTATCGCTTGTTGAAGAAATTGACATTTGTTTTTGTTTTTCAACAAAGATTAAGTGCAATTATCAGAGCAAGAAATGGTTTATGAAAGGAGTTTTCAAAAAAAAAACTCAAATTGTGATCAATTGAGTCACACTCAAATTACTTTGACTGAATTGCCACAAGTGAATATAGACAATCCATATAATAACATTCTTATCTTCGTTTCTTTAAGATGCTGCTTTTGATGGTTTATTTATTTTCTTTGAATTTATGAACTTTGAGTTCACAAAGAATATATTTAAGAAGTACTTATACACCATTTAAAAAAAAGGAATATAGATAACCTATAAATCAACTAGAGAAATGAATATCACGAATTTTCTCTGCTTGCATCTTACATTGGACACAGTTTTTGGGTGCTTAACGACAAAGAAAAGCCTCCAACGGCGAAATTGATTTCAAAACCAGAGAAAGCTTCAGCAAATGTTAAAAAAAATCTTTTTAAAGCAATAAACCAATAATATACAACCATTCAGATGTCCAAAAATGATCGTAGAAAAATATAGACAATTTATACTTCTGATTTCAAAATATCATAAGTTTTCCAGCTTTGCTGCTAAAATGAAATAATAACTTTAAACTTGAAGCCAGCCGGAAATAATAATTTCCTTTCAATCACTTCACAGTGTTCAGAGACTTTGAAATTGAGCTCAAATTTTTCAAACTGCTCAAGATAGAGCCTACCCGAGTAAAGTCTAATATCATAAAGATAGGAATTAAAAATCAACCTTTGATTCCATTTCACAATTGTCAAATTTGAGTTTGAATTAAGTTTTCATCTTGCTGCATTTTTCTTTGACAAAAGTTGTTTTGTTTTAATTGCCTTGAAAGAACACGTAGAGGAATTCTCATTATTCTATCAACTGGAAACATATACAGCAAATTGGTTTTTCAATTTGCTCTCACTGATAGTAGGATAAGTTACGAGTTTGATGTCACACACAGAAAAAATAATGAATTTTAACAGACGCGTAAAATTACGCCTCTTTCATGCAGAAGACTAGATTTAGCCGTTATTGGGCTTAAATTTAGGAAATATATCCCATGAACTTGGCCAAATCTAGCATTCCGTTTGTGTGCAATAGATAACGCAGAAAATTACCTGTTTTTTTTTCAATCTGTGCAGAAATATGATGAGTAATCATTTTCACTAACATCACTACATCAGTTTCAGTTTTCTATTTGATCTCAGACACTACTCGGGTAATTAGTCACATCGTAGAAACCCTAAAGTCACGATTGAATCGTTCACTTAGTCTTTGAAATGTTCTCTTTGAATTTTTGAACTTATACTACTATTAGGGTCATTATAATTTCTCTTCAAAATTCGTCAAACTTTGTTTTCAATATTCCATTTCCAATTAAATTTACTGCAGCCATACGGTCATGAAAACATCACATTGGTCAAAAATATCAACATTAACGTATGTAATTTCAAATGAGCTAATTTCAATAGGTACGAATTTGTTTCTTCAACTAAACAACTGCTTATTTAATGTTGAATTAACTCAAATAGTTTGTTGGGTTTATTGCTTCCAAGGAATTGGCTAGAGGATCTCTTAAATCCCAAACTAGCAGAAGATCAAATAAATACATAAATTCATATGTTTTTCTAAACTTCTAATTAACGTGCTTTAGAAGTTTTCCATAATTCGAAGACGATTTTATATTCTTTTAAAAGTAGATGTTAGCATCTTCTTCTTCTTTTATTTTCATCAAAATTTTGGCAGCACTGCAAAACTAAGGAATGTATCGAAAATAAGCTATGCACGGATATTTGCTTCTATGCGTTTATTTACGATGATTTTAAAGTGTTCATCGTAGCATGCTGTGCGTTTGACTGTCATCTTTCGTTTGTTTACTTGTTTGCGCAGTTTAAATTCTTCGTTTTCAAAATTTCGTGCATTGAAACAGACGTGAAAATTAAGGTTTTGGACACATGGCTACGTGAAGAGGGTGTAACCATGCGACAATTGGCGAAGTGCTTTAGAATTCATCACGCGATTGTAAACTTCATCATAACCAAGTTTAGGGAACACTGTTCGTTGAAGGGAACTGCCAGGAATAGGCAGAAAAGCCGGATCTTTCAACCTTAGGGTCAGAAAGTGGTAGCTCTAATTTGGTAGAACAAATCAATGTCGATACGTGATTTGGCCCATAAAGCGGAAACCAGCGTCAGAATGATTCAGCGTTTCAAGAAACGGAACAACTGCCATTATACTAGAAGCATAGTATACCTCCACTGTTTTGGCTGGATTTGGCATCAGCGCATTACGCCAAAACAACTCTCAATTGGCTCACGGAAAAGGGTATAGATTTCGTTGAAAAAGACATCAATCCGCCAAATTTCCCTCAGCAGAGCATATGCAGGAGTTTTGGGTTAAATGTGATAAAACTTGTCCGAAACTTGATAAAAAGTGTTCGATCAAAAATTCGCAAATTCGTGAAACAATAATATTAATTTCCTCCGGTCTTCACATTGTTCAAGTTCAATCCCAGTAAAGAATCATCCATTTGTTTGAATAAAACGTCTTTTTTATATGATTTACAAGAAAAATCTGTGGATAACTTATCTTCAATACAGTCCTTGTATCCCCTAGAACAGTTTTGATGACTTTGAACTTCTAAAACAGTTCTAGAACAGATTTGATGACCTTGATCATCCCAAGGTTATATCATAATATCTACTGACCTTCCGAAACATTAAATGTACTTGATTGATTGAAGATTGTTACTCGTTGTAACCAAAATAGCTACAGGTTATAATTCTAGATCACGAATCGTGGACTCCATCACAATTTGGAGGACCAAAAACATCTCAGATTGTCTCACAACACGACAATGCAGAAGATTCAATCAAAACCATTTACTATATGTTATACCTCCCAGTGTATTTTGATGAACGACGAAACGTACGTGAAAAAGGACTCCAAAACACTCCGGGGTCCTCATTTCTACACCAAACCGGTTGAAAAGAGTGTCTCAATTGCAGATATGACTGTTCGGATGGAGAAATGTGATGAGAAGGAGCTTATTTGGCAAGCAATCTGCAAATGTGGCATGCGATCTTCCATTTCCTATACAAATGGAACAATAAATGCTGAAATTTACCAAAACGAATGCATGCAGAAAAAGTTGCTTCCACTTTATCGGATCCCATTTCCCTATTTTAAAATGTTAAGCTGTAATAAAATACATTGCTTTGAAAATTTGGGATTTATCTTTAGTTCAAGTTTTGAATGTTTATAACTACTTTTCCATACACTCCTCCCACCTGAATTTTACTTTTCAGATCCCAATTTCAGGAAATCAAGGCCTTTTTTCAAGTACTTAGCATGAAAGGTAGAGTTTCGATTTGAACGCCGTTTTAACGATGCCCGAAATAAAAATGAAAAATGTCGTAAATTTAAACACAGCCTTGAAAATCTCTAAGATATGCCTTCTACTTATAAAGTCAATAATAAACCAAATTAGTCGACTAAATCACTCATAAAATCTCCCGAACAACTCACATTCCACATGAGAAGTAACAACGCATATATTTAGAAATGTTCGTTTGGAGGTTAGCCCAAAACAAAAAAAAAACAGGTCAAGGTCATTCTGTGCTCGAGAATTTAGAAACGCTTGAGTCCAATCAAATTTCGTAGTATTTTTCTTTAAAGTCATGCGATATTGTTGCCATGTTGCCAAGTCGAACGCCACCAAGTTCTTCGCGAAGATCAACCTTTCAAATGAACGTACCCGTTTGATAGCGTGACAGCTACCCTTTTAAACAGCTAATAAAGATCATTATCAAATGTTACACCGTATCTGTTAATATGCCTTGAAAGCGCTGGACACTCCTAACATCTACACACTAAGCCCTAGAGTCTAACATCGTGATGCACTTGTATCCTTTGAAAAAATAATAAAAATAACCTACCGAGCTACGCTTGTAGTACTAACTAGTAATGCGCTGAACATAACTATGAATAAATACGAGGGGGATTTAAAAAAAAAGTAACTGAACAATGTCACGAGATACAAGGTCGATGATAGTAGAGTAACAGCAAAACAAAAAAAAAGTATCCTAACCTAAATAAAAATAGAAATCTTTCAAGATTCTCGTCACGCACAAACGCCCAAACCGCGATCGCACACGCTACTCACATTTCGAGTACACAGTCATTTCAAACACTCATACAAACTCTCAACCAACAAGAATGCTCCGCTCGCGCCTGCACATTCCACAAACCCAACCGATCCCTGCCCGTCCTCTCGGTTCTCTTGAGTCTTGGCCTTACTTCGATCCACGCGGTTCAAAACACGCTGCAAAATCTCGCCCAAAGCCAACGATCGTACGTACCAGTACAGCCAGCGAATGGCGCCCATTCATCATTCGGCTCCGGAGGGAGGTGATGCAAAATAAAACAAAAACAAGCCTCCCGAGTCAGATCCGCAGAGTTTGTTGTTCTCTTTCTCTTGGCGGGCGAGTTATGAACTCACGTGCGCCACGCCAGGCTGTCTGCTCGCTCACCGAGCTCAGCCACTTCGCTCGCACATCGCTCGACAGACAGTCGTCGTGGTCGATGATGTCGAGAGCACGTTTTTATCTGCAGACCTGACCGGGCACAATTTGCTTGCACTCGCTCTGACTCGACTTGTATTGGGTGGGTACGATTGTTGACTTTGCGCAATTATTCACGATCAACGCTCTTCGCTCTTGCTCTTCGACAGACTGGGCTGCTGCATTGATTGGTGCAACCGTTCGAAGCCGGTGCATATTTGACGCCAAGAGCGTGAGAAAAACTGGGACAGTGAAAGTCTTGAACCGGTGAACCGTCGTCGTCATCGTCAGGGTTCTAGCTCTATGTCGTTCACGATCGCTTAATCTTGTGTACATGCGAAATACTAAGGACGATATACTTAAATTAGAAGCAAAATGAGGCCTAACCGAACCTAATTCGTTTTGCATGCTTTGCCGCGTGGGACGGGATCTTTCTATCTATCTCTGTGCTCACCTGTCACCTATCGTCTACTGAGCTGGTGGCACAATGTGGCCAACACGTCGAGTTCTCGATCCAAAACCTCTGCTGCCATCTGGTCCGATCGGAGTACGCACCACGGCCTCGGTGGTCTGTCCATGCTGTTGGCACTGCAGCTGTACGGCGCTATTAGAACGGGATCGTGGTCCTCCGGCGGAGATTTCCGAATCGATTGAGATGCGTCTATCGTATCCCGAATCCGTTGAAATGCGACGACCGTTGTAGTACTCGGAACCGTTGGATAGCTTTCTCAGCGGGTCAAAACCATTGGAGTACTTCCTCGGGGAAATGTTGGGGCTCTCATAGCCGACCGATCCGTTGGAGAATTTGCGATCAAAATTTGATTCCATGGAAATGCGACGCTGTGGCATAACCATTTCCGGAGAGTTGGTAAATTTACGATCGTAATTAGATCCAACGGAGAACTTGCGGTTGTTGTGATCGGAGCACTGGGATATACGACGGTAGACGTCAGAGCACTGGGAAACCCGACGTGAACACGAACAGAAGTCGGAACAGTTTGATGATCTTCGCGATGGCACTTCGGAGCAGTTGGACGTTCGGCGAGACATGCTGTCCGCCATGGATGAGCACTGGGATGTTCGCCGTGACATTTCTCCACAGCTGGAATATCCCTCTGAGCAACTAGAATACTTGCGTGATGGATCGGTATTTCCCATAGAGAATGAATTCGCGCGGCGATTGAAGTAATCGAAGTTTTCATTTCCGTACGAATATTTTCTCTGCTGTGGCGATTGTGGCATGAACATCGGCTGCTGCGGTGCACCTTGCATCGGTATCATCTGTGGTGGCATCGGTGGTTGCTCGTGGTGCATTGGCGGTGGCTGTGACACCATCTGCTGATAGATTTGCTGCATTTCCGACTTAGGATAGAAACCAGTGGATCCACGTCGCATCTTGAAGCGATCAAATGTTTCACCACCGCGGCTACGTTCAATATCGTGACCAGCAGCGAATTTGTAGTTTTCGACAAATTTGGTTACGTTGGCCTTTTTGCCAGTCTTCTTTTTCGGGGCGACTAGCTCCAGAACGATGAACTCGTCCATGTTCTGAGCACGACGAGCTGATGACGATTCGGTAAACTCGATCAAAGCACATTCGTTCTGCTGTAGCTCTGGATGTTTGTTGATGAACTGGCGGACATCGGCTGGAATGGGACCACCTGGACGAAGGATACGAATCAAAGAAATCTCACCACATTTCGAGAATAGTTCGGAGACTTTTTCCACTGTATATTTGTCGTATGGCAGCCCTGTGGCAACGACCGTACGCGATGGGGTCGTTTCGTCATACACCGGAAGTGGTTCCAGTCGTCGGATCTTCGTTCCCAAATCATTGAGTTCGATCTTGACACTTTTGCGCTTGATGGCATCGCCAACAACGCGCCAATCTTTCGTCAGCTGCCGAACGCGCTTGAAGCTTGAAACCAACTTCAAACTGACGAACCCTTCCTTATTGCGTCGAACGTGTTTCAACAGGAAGGCATCCTTCAGGATGTTATCGTTGGAGAAGTAGAACTCTACCTGTTCGATGATCTTTTCGCACATGTCATCGTCGGGAACTTCGAAAGCTTCGTCCTCGTTGGGTTCGGCATTTTCGTCCAATTTTTTGGTGATTTCGCATCCAGAATCTTTGGCAGCATCATCGGACGAGCCAGCTCCGACATCTTCTGGAGGGTTCTGTGACTCGGTGGAACTTCTTCTGTCGTACGATAGTGACACATCGCTGTCAATAGAACTAATCGAATCCTTCGTTTCCGAATGTGACATATTCGGCGTTGGTTTCGATGGGCCCATGTGGTCACCATCCTCCATGTACAGGTCATCATCTTCCTCTTCGTCATCATCTAGATCATAATCATGAATCTCATCGTGTCCGTGATGGTGATGATGGTGGTGATAGTGATGCTGTGATGTTGGTTCCTCACGAAGCGACTCCTGGTGTTGCAGAAATGTGTGATTGTCGGTCATCAATGGTGACAGAGTGTCAGGTTCTTCTGCATCAGCGGTATCGTCCAGTTCTAGTGCTTCAATCTCCTGAATGGTTTCTTTGATAATTGTTTCACTCTTCATGATGAGCGCAACCGTCGTGCACCGATTTTCAGTAGATGGCTGTTGGGGTTTTTCGGAGCATTTCGTTGACTCCTCGCCAGTGACTATGGCTTCAGGTTTACTACTCTGAGCAGTACTTTCACTTTCTTCTTTTTCCATAGGAAGCATATCAGTCATAGTGGCGATTTCCACCTTTTCAACAATTCTTGCATTACCACTGCTATTTGCCACGCTGGTTGGCTCCACAGCCGTGACTGCTGGCGCCTCCTCCTCCGTCTTGGAAACTAGTACTGCTAGGGTGACCAGCGGGGCTGATTCACCAGTCAAGTTACCTTCTGATGACATGTCTTTGCTTGCTTGCTTGCTTGCTGTTCTCTATGAGCAAACACCTTGCTTGGTTGAAGTACAGCTATAATACGTATGTACTCTAGGTTTTTGATTGCTATATCGTAAGGTTAGCTATCTAATATGGCTTCGTCTTTGCTTTTCTGTGTAAACGTAGAGTTATTAACTCTAGCAGTGGCTCAGTTTTTCTCCTTTCGATGAAGTTTATCAACCTTCTCCTCTTGTTTCGAACGATTTTTTAAAATTAACAATGTAGAAAAAAATTAAATATTTCTGCACAGCCGATTATCACTGGGGTGGGTTAATTAATTTTTCCAATTTCGCTCCCGCACGAAACAATTTCCAATACTGTTATAGACGTTTTCCATGCATTAAATTCGCTACGACTTCAAACACTATTTTTCCGTTTTCCTTTGCTTTCTTCGCCAAAGATTTTTTTCCTCTTCGCTGAATTCATTCACCGAGGTGCCGTAGTAGTAGTAGTTGTTGTTGTTGCATTTGCTGGTGTGCGGTTACTTTTTCTTTTCTTTCCGCACTTCCACACTCGTCAAAGTCTTTCCCGTCTTCGTCGTCACGATGCTCGACGGTTTAGGGTACTTTCACAATTACACTTACTTTTTTTGCGCCACACACGTGCGGGTACATCCGAGAGACAGCAGTGACGCTCGGTCCGGGAGGAGGGGAAGCAAAATTCGGTTCAGTGCCTCAGTTTTTTTTTCCTCCTTTCAAGTTTCCAGTTCAGTTTGCTCCACACTACTTTATACTCTCCTATTGTACACAATTTCTTCTTGCATGCACTGTT
The DNA here is from genome assembly GCA_024533555.2 of Aedes koreicus. Lineage (NCBI taxonomy): Eukaryota > Metazoa > Arthropoda > Insecta > Diptera > Culicidae > Aedes > Aedes koreicus. The sequence continues at coordinate 17,122 of JAHHFK020003058.1, forward strand.
GCAACTAACAATTGATTTGAATTATAGTTGATTAGAGTGAAATGGCTCAAAAAAAAGTTTTTCTTTTCCGTCCGTTGACTTTTGTTCTCTCTCTTTTGTCGAAATTGTTGCACACACACTTTTTTCGTCAGTTCAAGGAAATCAGATGGTTTCAATTTGCCTTTGTCTATTGCTTCATCACTCACTTAAGGCACTGGTACTTTTTTAGTCGTCGTTTATTACGTTTTGTTTTTTACTTTGGAAGGTTGACTTTGTTCAAAATTTCTCTCTTTCGAATGTTAAAATCTGTTTTTTCGGAAAACTTAGCTACTGCCACTTTCAGAATTATTCCACATGAAGGACCTAGCTTTCCGAAAACAGGATACTAACGGGTGGTCAAACGCGATTTTTCGCTTTGCTATAATCAGCTGCTCAACCCCCGATGGTGGGTATCAATCTCTGCAAACATGCACACTTGCCTCGATCTGCCTGCGTCAACGCCTTCAAAATCAGCTTCAAACGTTCACCGTCACTCGAATCAGCAGCAATAGTAACGATCTCCAACTCGCACCAATTAAAACATCCATTCAACACCACAACAAAACTAGCTTCACTTTTCCCTCACTTTCCTCTCGTCTCATAAGAAACCGAAATTATTCTTTATTCGATCGATTTTTTTTTCGTAAAACGAATCGCACATGGGAGGGGTTGGGGGATCGAAGATGAATGTCAGTGTTGAACTATAATAAATCTGGTGTCTGGTCTCTGGTTCAAGTAGTTTTCACTGTTTTTGATAGCGTACACGCGGATACATATGGAGCAAAACAGTACAAATCTTCAAAGGTGTTTCCACGACAAGTGTTGTTGAAAGACTAAAATACAGCATTGAAATTACGCCGGTTTTATATCGTCTCTCCCACTGCATAGCCGAAGCACGCATACAATCATGACGCACCCGCCATCGTCGTCGTGTTGCTTCTGCTTCTGCTCCGTGGGTTCAGTTCAGATTGATGTTTTCGTCGTCACCGTCGTCGTCGTCGTCGGCACTACACCTAACTCTAGCTACATGGTAAACTAGTGAGAGAGCATACAACTGATTATGAGTTAAAAGTTTTACTTCGCTACTGTTGGTTGTTTTCGCGAGCGCACAAGCACCCTTCAATAGTTGGGTGGTATGCAATGAGTTAGCATAGGTACAGTTGTTGGTGTTATGTTTTACTCTGTTTAAACAAGAGGTTTTAAGTACTTTGCAAAAAAAATTTAAATTATTGTAGAAATTATTGCTTAAAAAATTAATGCACAATTGACAAAAGATGATCATTCTTTAAACTGCAAAATGTTATACGCTCTCAGGATTTAGATGTACAAATTAGACATTGTCACACAAATTGCCAGAACTAATCAAGCACTACAATTTAATCATACATCATATTATGAATAACTGCTTCTGAAACGAGTTATCGGCAAACGAATCAAAGTGTATCGAACTGACTGTTAACTGCAATGTTCAGAAAACTAGGTTGAGAGCAGGCATTAAGCTTGAAATGCTAAGAACGGAGATTTTACAGTATCTGATAAAGTTCTGATTTATGTCATTTTCGAATAACTTTGATGCAAGATTTCATAGATGTAATTGTTCTTGATTCGTGTTAATGGCCTGATGGAGTGTCTTCGTTTGCATGTAATGTTTATGCAGTATTTGGACCCATGTCATCTCGCCTACATAAACAATCTGATCATTTTACATATAATTGGCTTTATCCAATCGTTTGAATGCAAATTGAATTGCACAAAACTTAACTGTTAGAATATCATAAAAACGACAAAACATTATACTAAAAATTTCACAACCGATTGATTTAGTTTTCGGGATAGCATTTCGCCTTAAGGTATGCTACAGTTATTCACCCAAGCGGACAAAATACGTGCAATTTTGAATGAAAATGACCAAAAAGGCTGCCCTTATTCGCATATCAGAGCCACAGTAACTATTATCATATTGAGAATAGAGATAGAATATATAGTTATAAAATCTAGATGTTTTTGTGTGACAAATTAATAAAATTTATAATGAGAATATTTTCAACATGGGACATGTTGAAAATATCTCGAGTAATTCATGATAAGGGCCGAAAAGCCAATGATGTCAAACCGAGAAAATTGAGAATGAAGTTTGCCAGACATATTTTAAATCACTATTTAAAATACATTGTTTTTTACAGTGTAAATAGATCACCATTTGCAAGATAGAGCATCGTAATGAAATCGCAAGTAATAATATTTTAGTTAGCATAGCTAGTTTTAAAGATTTTACAAAAAAAATAAATGTAAGCCCCTTTTCTGCACTACTGGCATTCCTGTTGGCGCATCGGCCGTTCGCTCTGCGCCATTAACGTCAACGTATTTGTTTCAGTTCGGCTTTCGTGTCTTTTGCTGCGCGCCATTAACGTCAACATATTTGTTTTGTTTTGGTTTTCAAGTCCTATAGTTTGCGCCGTTAGCATAAACCTTTAAGTTTTGTTTTGGCTCTGAAGCCCTTTACTCCGTCGTACGCTAACGTAAGTATACAATTTTTAATATGAATGTATAAAATACAACATTTAAATAAATCTTGGAAACACTTTTATTTTGTAGGACAATCATGAGAACTACTGTAGGACTAAACAACGCAGGAAATACGATCTGGAAACGATCTGAAAGCAGCGAAAATTAATCATACGAAAACTACCATGAAACGGATCCGAACAAAATCACCACCATGGCGAGATTTTCCAGATCCACCAGATTGATATTCAGGAGCCCGTTTGTGTTGTTAAGAATTGAGAGGCCAGCAGAAACTTAAATCGCTCATGGACTGGTATTATTCCGAGTCACACGTCATTTTATGTGGTGAATTATAAGTGAATTCGATTGTGATAGGATGCATGAATCGAAGTATGATTGGAAACGAGTATCTGTCCTGTTTTCCACTATCGGTATCGGCTCTGACAAGGGAAGGTGTCGCCGAAGGATTTAAATGGTTAGAGAAATCTATCAAGCACGATTCTTTCGCTCGCCTACCATCACTGCCTACCCACCCCAATCAGATGTTGGATACCTGATAAGATTGATTGGAGTATTTAGTTCTCTTATGTATGTTGCCTTAAAAATTCACGTAATTTTGTATTATTCATGTGTACTGTCATTTTTTTTTATTTTGGCGAAAAAATATAAACTTATTTAAACAAAAATCAGATTGCTAGAGGATCATACTCACTGCCTTGTTAATTACAGTTTATAGTTACGTTCATTTCTTCATTTTCGAATAACAGCTCTACTGCCGTGAAACGCATATCAGTCCCATCTTTGCTTGCTTTCCTATTCATATGGGACTGATATGCGTTTCACGGCAGTCTATGTCCATATCTGCCCCAAAATTATCAGGAAAATTATTTGCAGGTTTACGACCTCGTTTCTTGGGCACTATTTCCCGCAAAAAAATTTCATAGTACGCTTTGTTTTTAATGTACTTCATTTGTTTTCTCAAATCATCCAATTTAGCTTGTGGAAGAGCGATTGGCTCACTATTGGTTGGACCAGGGATAACAACAGTGGTCATATTTGCTTTTGCAAATGTAAACTGCGACCAGTACGAATCTGATGCATCATATTTGAATTCGATACAACCCAAAAGCTTTGTTTGGTACCTGAAACACATGATTTTGGTAATCTTCAGATTGCTGCCATTATTGTCACAGGGAAGTTTTGTGAAAAATTTGTCCAAATCTTTCAGTGCCAAGAAATCTTTTTGATTCATTTCGATCACTTTAAAGGGAACCTTATGACGAATGCCGCTGATGAATGTTGCCCAATCCTTAGGTATTTCGATTGTGATAGATGACTTTTTCTTAGCGCGTTCAATAGATGACTGAACACTGTCACATTCCTTGTGTGAATGTCCACTTACCATGAAGTTATGTGTGATACAGACGTTTTGATTTTGCTCGATACATAAATTCATGAATGCCGAAAACATACTATAAATTATAGTACTGCAGTTTTGTCCGAAGCATCTGTCAGAGTAGCAGTTGATAAACTTAATGTTTTTCGGTAATTCTGTCAGGAATTTAAACATACATGATCCCACTTCTTGGGCACCTCGTCTAGCTTGAAACAAATAGGGTAACGGGATGTAATTTTAGCCTATCCCTTAATTCGGCCTATGTACCAAATATGTCCTTAATTTAGTGATAATCAACAAAATCATGTTGCTATTAGGATCACCGATGTAATTTGAAGCAATTGAGACAATATTAATCAACTTATAAATGTTCACTTCCGCGTAATTTTTGATTTCTTGAACTTTTGGGGCATCATGATTTCACTGGTTAAGCTGAACAGATGATCTACACGATCTTCAAGTGTTCTAAATTTGGCTTAATTGCATCGATAAAGTGAGTAATGCAGTCTGGATGTACAGAAAATAGTTACACGTTACAAACTAACTGTTCACATAGCTAAAATAACAATGACTTTACAAGAATTTCGTAGACCCAATGTAGGGGACATATTTTTTTGTATGTTCTCAACTATGGCCTGTTGTATCAATAACGTAGTAAAAAGGTTGTTATTGGTAAAATTGAAGTGGAAATGCATGAGTTTGCGGTTGTTTATATGCAAGTGGCTCATCTAAACACGAACTGAAGGAACAAAATCATTGTGTAGTGAATTATAATGTTCTTATATTGAATGGCTGTTAAATCATATATGAACATCACTTAAGTGTTTCGAAACAGTTTTATTTTAGTTTGTTTTGTGAAATTTTGTGTTAAGTAAAGCGAATACACCTGGAAATGCCTTAAGTCATAAAATTAGAAAGAAAAAAATCGTACAAAGACTGCATTTAGTAGTAAATCCATCAAATAAGACGAAGTTGCATCTATGAATAGACCCAATTTGGTGCATATAGACCGACATTAAATCCATATCCCTCGAAAGTTTCTGACTTCATAAAAAGAGTTGTGTAACTTTTCGTGACACATACTACCAAATGTCTTATCAAACTTATCTTAGCAAGTACACGGTGTTCAATAAGTTCGAATACAAGTTTTCATCATTGCGTGGGATGCGCCATGTACATATTCTGCATTGGTATTGGTGTCAGCTTTAGCTTCATTCATACGCTACCGAATGTGCGCGGTGTTGACATTCTGTTAGTTGTTGTTTGTTTGTTACGCGCGATGAAAGAGTATCGGGACTTCGTAATTAAGCGTTTTTTGAACGGTGAGCGACCCGGCGATATATTCCGGCTGCTGAAATCGCATGGGGTCAAGCGGAACTTTGTCTACACGACCATCAGGCGATACCGGGAGACGTCCTCGACCAATGACCGTGCGAGATCCGGTCGGCCGCGTTCAGCGAGGACGCCACGGGTCATCAAGATCGTGAGGGGAGCGAATTCGGCGCAAAAAAGAACCGCTCAATCCGGAAAACGGCTGCAGATCTCAACGTTTCCATTGGAACCGCTCACACCATACTCACCAAGGACCTTGGTTTCAGGCCTTACAAAAAACGTAAGGTCCATGGCGTTTCGGAGGCTACCAGCAAAAAGCGGTTGGATCGAGCTAAGAGGATCCTCTCTCGGCACGCTGGTCAGGAGTTTGTTTTTTCGGACGAGAAACTGTTCGTGCTGCAGCAGCCGCACAATGTGCAAAATGACCGGGTGTGGGCGCCATCGAGGGACAGCATTCCTGAATCCAATATAAACATCCCTCGGTTCCAAAGTGCCGCGTCGGTGATGGTTTGGGGGGCAGTATGCAAACGTGGTAAGCTACCCTTGGTGTTTATTGAAAAAAACGTCAAAATCAACGCGGCGTACTACAAAACTGAGGTTTTGGAAAAGGTTGTTGCCCCCAGTCTCCGAAGCCTCTACGGCGATGAGCACTACGTGTTCCAGCAGGACGGTGCACCAGCCCATACGGCAAATGTGGTTCAAGCCTGGTGTCGGGACAATTTAACCGACTTTCTGGACAAAACTTTGTGGCCTCCCAGCTCCCCGGACTTGAATCCTCTCGACTTTTTTGTTTGGTCCTATATGATGGCGAAGCTGAACGAATACAAGGTCAGCACTTTGGATCATTTCAAGACGGTAATTCTCAAAATCGGGGGGAAAGTCCCAGGGGTCCGTGCGTGCCGCGCCTGGCGCGCGTGAGAAATGTGTGGGGCGCTCGGGGGGGTATAGGGGGGGCTCTTCCAAGAGAATGTTGGAAAACTTCCCTGATAAAAATATCTTTAAAAAAAATAAAACAAAAAATAAAAAAACTTGTTTAACTTTTCGTGACAAATACTACCAAATGTCTTATCAAACTTATCTTAGCAAGTGTATAACTAGTTGAATCTCGCTTACAGCCTAAACATTTTATGAGTTATTATAAAAAATGTAATCGATTGTTGCATAATAGGCTGAGTCAAGGGACACATACCCTATTGTATAGGTGTACATTTGTCGCAAATAAAACACCTCTCCACAATTCAAATTTGGTGTTGCCAAAGCCTTCGGTAAATCGAAAGAAATCGTACATGTATGGTTAGAATGTTTTGCTCTTTCAATGTCCGATCGCTTCTGATCATACACGAACTGGGCTTTTTGGTGATGACTTTCAAGTTTTTTCTTTAAAAAATATTTTTCTTTTTTTGCCAGACGGAACCAGCGTTTGTTTTTTTTCACATTAAAGGTGGCAATTATTGGTGGTTTTCATAAACAAGAGATTCAGTGATCGGAATACTTTCCGAAAGGTATTGTAGAGATAACGACATGAGTTTTCATCTCCACCCGGATAAAAATAACCATACAATTACAATACAATAATATAAAATAACATTAAACTCTATTTCCGACCATGATTGTTATGATAAGATTGTTCATGAATCAGATAAATAAAAAAACGCATATTGTCATTACAATAGATCTACTATTCACTCCATTTGCTAGGATTTTCAACAAATGTGAAACAATACAATTAATAGTAATTGACTCAAATTTGTTCGAAAAAAAAATATTTTTTCTATAGTTAAGATACATAACAACCCCCCTTTTCTGTAGTCGATGTCTCAATTTACATTAGATTCAATTGTGGAAACAATAACTACTATTGTGATCTTATCGTTGTTAACAATTCTATTAATTGTACATACCACAGATTCTATTGTATGGTTACAATACATTTTATTGTAGAACTATTAGAAAAAAACATTCGTGCATGCACTGTTCCATGTATAGCTCATACATTTTTGCAACAGATAGGTCACTGCTTGGGAATTTTTAAGATGATCTCTCGCGGGAGTAGTGTGATTCGCTCGAAGGAAATGACATGATGTGTTGTTTGATAACATAAAGTTCGTGTTCTGTTAAGCAATATGTTTTGCGATTTTCAGCTCGCATATCATCGGGACAAATACCTCCGTTTGCTACAGTTTTCTCGGCCAAGTAGCAAACTTTTTTATCACCGATGTCTAGAGTGTTGAGGAACATAGTTTTGCACACACGGTTTTTGCCATTCAGTGCGGGGAAGTAATATACTCGTGTTGCAGTTCTACGGGGATTAATTACCTAAAAGATCAAAAAATATATATTTTAAACAATTTATTGTGGTAGCAATGATACATAGTGGGAAAAAGTGACCCCGCATAAAGAAAAACAATTTGCTATATAGTCAAAACTATATTTCGAATGTAAGATATATCACATTTTATTGTATTGTTATCAAATAGTTTAATATCATTTTCACCATACAACCTCTACATTAACACATATTGTTAATCTATGCCATATTGTCATTGAAAGGTTTTTTATTGTCTGCACTCGGTCTGGATTACATATCAACTTTTTGGCATAGAGTACAGCAAAAATTTTGTCCGTGAAAATTGCCATTTTTCTAACATAACCGCCTATTTAGCATATTGTTATTTGACCTTTTACCATCTGACATATTGTTAAAACTATATAGGAGATTGTTAGTTTATAGTTGTCAACTATTAGGGTAAATGTCTTAACAATAATGGAAACGGTTGTCAACAATAAGGGAAATGGTCCAGGGATGGTTTGTGATTATGCGGGACCATTTGCTGTTTTGTGGATTCTAATTTAATTCCCGTTCTTTTGCATTTTTTAGATTTAAATTTAGTTACAACTTATTAAGACTAAACAAGCATTTTTTAATTGAAATTAACTGGGCAATTGAACTATTTTTGCTGAGTTAACATAAGGGTATCGCTTATTCTTTTGGATTTTTTTGTTATATTGGAAGGGGAACACCAGACGGAAAAAAATAAATCCCTTTTTGGGGGAATTTTTGTTGGGGGGAGGTGTTTTATTATTTTTTTTTTTGGGGGTTGGTTTTTTTATTTTTACGGGGGGGGGGGTGGGGGGTGGGGGGGCTACGGGGGCGCAGGAGAAGTGTTTTGGTTTGGAGGTAATTATTATAAATTTTTTTAGATAAAGGGCGATACGGTCAAAATTTGGTCAATATCAACTTGACGTATTTCTTTCAATTTTGCATTTAAAAAACCTGAACACCCCTCATTTTGAAGGTGTGTGTGTGTAGGATGTTGCTCCTATTTTGATTTTGGAATTCACTCTTCAGTTGTCAAAATGCCGTCCAAGCAAGAAGAGCAGCGTATCAAAATTTTGCTCGCACATCGCGAAAATCCGACCTACTCGCACGCAAAGTTGGCAAAATCGCCAAAAGTTGCCAAATCAACCGTTACAAATGTAATTAAAGTGTTTGGGGAACGTTTGTCGACAGCCAGGAAGTCTATAGGGGGGAAATCAAAAACCGGAAGCCGCTGAGACGACAAAGAGAGTTGCCGGTAGTTTCAAGCGAAACCCTAACCTATCTCTCCGAGATGCCGCAAATAAGCTGGGTGTATCGTCTACAACCGTGCATCGAGCCAAAAAACGAGCCGGACTATCGACTTACAAGAAGGTAGTGACTCCAAATCGCGATGATAAACAAAATACGACGGCCAAAGCGCGATCCCGGAGGCTGTACACGACGATGCTGACGAAGTTTGACTGCGTGGTAATGGAAGACGAAACCTACGTCAAAGCCGACTACAAGCAGCTTCCGGGACAGGAGTTTTATACGGCAAAAGGAAGGGGAAAGGTAGCAGATATTTTCAAGCACACGAAACTGTCAAAGTTCGCAAAGAAATATCTGGTTTGGCAAGCCATCTGTACCTGTGGCTTGAAAAGCAGCATTTTCATAGCTTCCGGGACTGTCAACCAAGAAGTTTACGTGAAAGAGTGTTTGAATAAACGTCTGCTGCCTTTCCTGAAGAAACACGGTTGTTCCGTACTGTTTTGGCCGGATTTGGCATCTTGCCATTACGGTAAAAAGGCCATGGAGTGGTACGCCGCCAACAACGTGCAGGTGGTTCCCAAGGACAAGAACCCTCCCAACACGCCAGAGCTCCACCCAATTGAGAAATACTGGGCTATTGTAAAGCGGAACCTAAAGAAGACCAAAAAAACTGCTAAGGACGAGCAGCAGTTCAAGGCAAACTGGCTTTCTGCGGCGAAGAAGGTGGACAAGGTGGCTGTACAAAATCTGATGGCAGGGGTCAAGCGTAAGGCCCGGCAATTCGGATTTGGAAAAGCGGAAGCCTAACTGAATATTTTTCCTGAATTTTATACTAATTGAACTTTACAAAGAAATTTAATTTGATTTTTTAAATAAACGATTTCACCGATTTACACGCGTTTTCGCTTGACCAAATTTTGACCGTATCACCCTTTATTGTTCCGTAATTCGTCACTGTACTTAGAAAAGCATTTAAGCCGTGATCACTGACAAGGTTTTTTATGTTTTTTATTTATTTTTCATTTGCAGGGGCAAATGTTCCGTTCGTCTTCTGATACTTGAGTCCTCTCTCTTTTCTTTTCTTTCTAATAACCCACGCAGGATCTTTCTTTGGATTCCTAGATTCTTGATGTTATTCGTCAAAACCGCTGATAGACGCAGATTTAGTAGACGACGATGGTATTATCAGCACTATTACAAAAATGATATTGAATTGAATACTAGGGCTGAATAAAAATTGCTTATTGAAACTTACCACCCTTTTCCCTATCTTTGCTATCATCACAATCACTTTCTCCGCTGTTTTCATCAGAACAGTTAATCCTTCAGTTCCATTGTCTTCTGAATCACTATCATCGTGATCGACCATGTAGTCTAGATTCAAACCTTCTCCTGGATTCCGATTGGTATCTTCGGTATTCTGTCCCCGTTGTTTCAGAGATTGGGTGTTTTCATGATTGTTTGAGCACCCTGGATTTGGACTAGCAGGTTCTGGTGAAACAGACCAAGAAGTTGTAGATTTTTCCTTCTGTTCGTTAGACTCGGAAAGCGGTTTTCGATTAGTGTGCTCAACAGTTGAAGTGGTTGAATCCCTTCGAAATTTCTTCACTTGCGAGAGTTCGAATAAGGTAGCAATGACCGGTTTGCTTCTATCGTGAGATACATGTCCCTTCTCATTATCCTTGGTCGATTTGTGATCCAAAAGGTGTGTCTGCTTGATACACGAAACAGACTGAGAAAATGAAGTTTATTGCTCAACAGATATGGGCAGCTTCCTATGCTGATCATTTGAGATTTGCTTCTGTTTTACTGATTTACATAAATTTACAACGTTCCCGGTTGATAGCTTCATCGAAGTGTTTCTCTTGGGCATTACAAGATTCAGTGGGGAGTTATCCTCCATTGTCAAATTTAAAGGATGATCGTTTTCCACCATTGATACCGATAGATCAAGTGCCGGTATCTGTCTTGGATCAGTAAAGATGATGCTACCCGAACTTTTTATTGGCGTTGATGATACAATTTTTGCAATATCCTCGAGAAAAGTATTGTTCGGAAAGTTGTTTACAAATTCTACTTCTTCGAAATTTGCTACCGTAGGAGTTTGGGTAACTGTGCCTTCCACTTCAGAACATTCTTCTGGGTCCTGAGAGGTTGATAAACCAGCAGCCACTAACAATAAAAAACAGTACATTAATATTTTTTGTAGATACGGTCAATAAAAGCGATATTTACAAGTTTGTTTTGGTTTTCTATTGATACTATTGATCACACTTTGTTTCGCAGTTTTCACAATTATTCAAAAAAAATTAAACGCAACATAATACATAAAAAAAGCAAAGGGCTGGAAAGCCAATGGCAAAAAGAGTAAAGGCCCGGAAAGCGAATCGATCAAAACAGCTTTTACGCCGTTTATTCAAAAACACTATACCTTTGTTTGTGATGATTTTTTCAAACTGAGGACAAAATTAGCATAAAACTTGAGTAATAAGCATACAGTTAATGCAAAAAAACTAAAATCGAAATATTGGCTTTCCGGCCCTTATCCTGAATTACTCGAGATATGATCATGATCATGATCATGACCGCCCGAGGTTGCTACTCCGTTGTTGCCAGATCAGCGGTTATTACACAGAGAATCAACAGATGATGCCTGGGACTAACAGACAATTTCAATGTGTAAAAACTGGTGATTCCAAACTAAGGCAATACCAGCGCCGGCCCCGCCCGAATGCAGGTCAAGTAGGGAAAGGGTAGGAATATGTTGACGTGATACTCGTTTTATTGGAAGCCGCGGAGTCTACTGCACTTCCTTGAGAAATCACTGGGATTTTGGATAACAGGATTGGGTGGCAGCAGGGTTAGTTTTGGTTAACGATAAGCTGTCAAGTGGTAGATTTAAAAATTAGTAGATTTCCGATTTGAACCGACTTAAACCAACAGTAAGGCTGCTATTGGGGCCACTCACAAAGTGTGATTGTGGTTTTTCATTGGGAAAACAAAGTGATTTTTAATAATGCTGAAAAGCCGATTTTGACCGGTTTAAACCAACAGTAAGGATGTTATTGGGGCCACTCACAAAATGCGATAGTGGTTTTTCATTGGAAAACTTGGAGATGTTTTATAATGCTGGAAAGCCGATTTGGACCGATCCACACCAACAGTAAGGCTGCAATTGGGGCCACTCACATAGTGTGATAGTGGTATTTCATTAGGAAAACAAGGTAATTCATCTCAACGCTTGAGAGCCAACTTGGACCGATCTACACCAACAGTACGGATGTCGATGGAGTCACTTACAAATGGGAGAGTGGTTTATTTGTACCAAGATAGGGTGGCCTGACGAGCATGGCGAACAAATAATTTGGATCACAATTAATTATGTACCTCAGATAGCAGCAAGCCGTGCTTTGAAAATGACGTGTTTTGCTTTTGCTGCGTCGTTTTCGCGGAAATAAGATTAAAAGATCATTCAACTAAAATAAATGGTGAAATTATAGTTTTTCCGAGTGCTTTGCGTAGGACGTTGGTTGTGAATGGAATCCCTCCCATAGTGTGTTAAGGTCGCGTTTCTTGAGATGGATTGTTTTTTCCCCGTTTTTTGTGATTTTAGTGACCCACTCCCGAATTCGGACGAGCTTTCCAGCATCAGATAAGGAACATTAGTGAGGTCGTTTTATATTAACAAAAATATACCTTAACTATATACACGCCAGGATCAAGAACTTCCATTTTTGATTCTGGAAGTGTGAAAATTCTTCACATATCCATTTGATGTGTGAAGATTTTCATGCGGGGTTTATTGTATATGAAGATGAATTTTGATTCGTCCGTCCAGAGAACCGTTTTCCAGAACTCTCACTCGCTCTATAGCAAACCTGAGCCGTTTCGCTTTGTTTGCCTTGCTGATAAATGGGCGCTTCCGGACAACTTTGTTAATCAGCCCCTGTGTTACAAGACGGCGACGAACAGTTCAAAGAGAAACTGATAGCTGAAGAATTTCCTGGATCTCACGGACAGTTACTTTTGGGTTTTTCTTGACTTCACGCATGACCTTGGTGTCCACCACTGATCCAAACGTTTTTTGTTTCAGTAGAACTTTCTAGCGACATCCCGGTGCGATTCACCGTTTTGCACATCACGAACCACCAATTTTCGGATACAGAAGGGAATTTCTTCCGAAATCACTACGTTCTCCATTTTTTCAACTGAAGCAAACGCGATAACGTGTACAAATGCACTAGGTTAAGCCGTTTGGTTCAAAACAAGTCAACATCTCAAACATAAACAATCCAGGGGTCTTTCGACGGAGACTTATAAACAACATATCAATCAAGAGAGATGGATAGACAGAGGCTTTCACAGGAAAGGAAAATGCTGTGGGCACGACCGAAACCAACTTCAACCAACGTGTCACTTAGTAATGTATTGATTGTGTTTCGACTCAGTTGAGTTGTTCTTAACGAAGGACACTTGAGCCTACGAAAAAAAAAACCAATGAAAAAAAAGTTTTTTTTTTCCTGAGACTACCAGGCAGATATATCAATACAAATGAAAGAATAATAACAATATACACTTTGCTTGGCAACCAGCACAGCCACAGCAACGCGTTATGGCTCATTCATAATCAACGTATGTGCAGAACGGGTACCATGTGTCCGATGAGCAAAGCTGAGTGTCACAGGGCTGAATAATGAAGCGTGTTCGTATACATTGTTTCTAAATTTATCAAATCATTATTCCGAGCTAACGCATAATTTTGCTTTTAGCAACAGAGAGGCGGCAATATTTTATTGGACAAATTACTAGAAAATACGATCTCAAAAACAAAACAAAAAATGTCGCGAAATTGATCGGTGTGTCTCAGGAAATAGCCTCAAATGTAATCAACAAGTTTTAACAGACTAAAACAGTCCAAAGAAAGCCAAATAAATAACAAATAAAAAGGGAAATACGCATAGAACAACTCGAGAAAGATGTACTGAAAGTGTGCACCAGAAAGCCTAATATGTCGGCCAAAGATGATGATAAGAAAGTAGCTGCGGCTAAGTCAACTGTACAGCACATTGAAGTATGATTTGCTCAGAAGTCATAAGAAGCCCAGAAGAAACCTCTTCGGGATGATAGAGGACTAGAAAAGGCGGGAAGACGGGCCTGAAAACGATATGTTTCGGTGTGACTCAAACATACTGGCTGTAATGCGTAGGACGATGAGACACATGTCATGGCCGATAATCAATTCCTGCAAATAAATTCAACACCTCCAAGAAAATCTGGAGCCCAAGTTTAAGGAACAGAACATGGAAAAAAATGGCGAAAGAGTATATATTGTGGCAAATAAGGTGTGGCCCATTTAGTATTGGAACAAACATTTTCGATTCTTACAGCGACCCTAGTGGTCGGATTTGTAAACTATGACATCTTATGTGTTCCCTATAACAATAACAACATCAAAGGTTTTTTTTTTCGCAGTTCGAACGTGTTTCAAAGAAATACAAAATGGAAGAAAAAAGAAGAAAAATAATTGTGCGCAATCATTTGGAAAACCCTTCGTGGTCTGGGCCAAAACTTGCTAAAGTGTTGGTTTTTCCCCGAGATACCGTGTGGCGTGTTTTGAAAAAGTACAGAGAAACTTTGTCGACGAATCGCAAGCCTATAAGCAAGCGTCGGGCGGGTACTGCCAACCGTCAACTGCGGAACAAAGTCATCAAGAACATTAAGGCAAACCCAACATCTCAGACCGCGATTTGGCCAGAAAGTTTCGCGAAGCACGCAGTACCGTGCAACGGATTCGTCTCCGGGAAGGCTTCAAGTCATACCACGGCTGTAGACATCCAAATAGGGCTTCCCTTAAAAAAAAAAAAAAACAATTGGGGGGGGGTTGTGTTAATATTTTTTTATTAAAAAAAAAAAAAAAAATAAATTAACACTTCACTTGATCACTTTTTCTAAAAAAAAAAATAAAAAATTGAAACACTTTTTGAAACTATCACTAGTGAACGCGAGCAAATTCCGTTAAATTCCACTACAGATAGCTTATCTTTTGACAGATAGGCCTATTTCGACTGCGACTGACCGACTTTTTCAGTGTAGAGTGCTCAACTGGAAGAGAACATCGCTGTAGGTTTAGTATTTATAGTAGATTTTTGTGTACCTAAAATGTGTGTGGTGTTTTCGTTCGTTATACCTAAGAGATGTGTCTGTTCAGTGAACTTGTTTTGTGTTTAGGTATCTTAAAAACTATAAATTCCTACTTGATCGGTAGGTTGTCAATTGTTGTTGTGTCGTGTAGTGTGTAGGGGAGGAGGATTCTAAAAACTATTATATGGGTTCCTACCGCGTGGTAGTTCATCGTTTTTGTTATCTTGAAAATCTAAAAAATCCTACTTGATCGGTAGGTTAGTCAATTGTTGTTGTGTCGTGTGTTGTGTAGGTATGTATTGTAGGTGAAAAGGATTTGAAAAAACAGCTATGAATATCAATTTAGTAAGGTAGTTTATGGTTATTGTGTTGTGTGGTGTGTTGTTTTTGGGATGAAGTTATATATTTAAACATCCACGAATACCCATTCCTTGATCATCGTTAAGTAATTTTTGGAATTTTGATTGTAAATTTCTGAGCTTTCTGCTGCATTATGTTTCCAAGGGTTTGAAATATGTCTTAAAATTTTTATGTTGTTCAAGTTTATCAAATGTTTTTCGTTGAAAATGTGTTCAGCTACTTTTGATTTGAAATTGTGTATGTTTCTTTTGGGGGGGTTTTTTTTTGCTTTTGTGTTTGTGGGGTGTTTTTTTTTGAGCGGGTTTTTGGGGTGGTTTGGGTTGGTCTTAATAATTTTTGGATTTTGATGTAAATTTTGGTTTGTGATTATGTGGGGTTGAATATGTTAATATTTGTGTTTGTTATTTTTTTTTTTTGGTGGGTTTGTTTTATTTGTTTTTTGGTGGGTTTTTTGGTTGTTGTGTGTTGTGGTGTGTGTTTTTGGTGTGTGTGGTGTGTTTTTTCCACAATGATCACAAGTTATTTTGTAGATCCCGGATTTTTGAAGATTGTCAAGGGGGTCTTTAGCAGAGCTTAAGAAAATACAATCAATAAAAAAAACTAAAAAAACACTACAAGCAATCACTCACCACATTACCACAAACACAACCCCAAGTTAAAAGAATAGCAATGACATACAACACCCTCACTAAACAATTACGACCCATCCTTAGATACGTTGGTTTTGAAATAGTCTTCACTAGTAAAAATAATCAACTTAAGACTCTCTTAGGCTCGACAAACTACCACACGGTAGGAACCCATATAATAGTTTTTAGAATCCTTCTCCCCTACACACTACACGACACAACAACAATTGACAACCTACCGATCAAGTAGGAAATTATAGTTTTAAAGATAGGGTAACGGCTTAATCAGGGGTGACTGTTTTAATCAGTTGCTAGGCAATAGGTCTAAAACTCCTACATTTTCCAAATTATTTCACTTTTAATGAAACGATCATAAGCTCTATCTATCGGGCTAAAGATTTGATGCATAAATCAATATTGATTTCCAATTTATTACTGTCATATTGAAGATTTAAAATACATCATCTAGAAAACCATGCTGAAGAAGTTCGCTC
This sequence comes from Aedes koreicus, assembly GCA_024533555.2. Classification (NCBI taxonomy): domain Eukaryota; kingdom Metazoa; phylum Arthropoda; class Insecta; order Diptera; family Culicidae; genus Aedes; species Aedes koreicus. The sequence goes on from JAHHFK020003058.1 coordinate 33,565, forward strand.
AAATATTGCCTTTGCTCATTTTGCATTTGATCGCGTGTACCGGAGGGCATGTCTTCATCAGTTCTCTCTTACATTTAGGCTCGTTGCCAGAACGTGATGTTGATAATTTAGTTTGAATTTATTTCATATTTAGATGATCTGAAATCACTATTTATTTCATGTTTCTTCCAGTCATTTGAGGTTGATCTATGCTTATGATTATATTGTCCATCATCTGGCACTATCATATGCAATAAAAAATATATTTCGGAGCTGTCCGATACTACCCAACGATAAATCTAGGGTTTTTTTTCATTAGGGCGAATCTACAATTGAGAGATTCTCTCCGGGCTAGCTCTCTTTCATTCATAAACCAATCACCTTTACGTTTTTCATTCTACTATTTGTAGAGTATGCTAGCCAGCACTGTTTTGTTTCGATCTGTACTAAAGAATCCCTCGAAAGTTTTATAATGGCGCTGTAATGAATGAAAGAGAGCGGGCCCGGAGAGAGTCTCTCAATTGTAGATTCGCCCTAATGAAAAAAAAACCTAGAAATAATGCTTCGCTGTTGAGCGGCAGCTATGGCATCACTGTTGCTTTTGAGAGAGCCCATGTTTGCACTCTTCTTTGTTAACCATGAATATAGCGCACCGGTAATGTAACGTGAAGCCTGCTGTCTCTTGCATTTGTTTGTTTTTAAACGAAGCATCCCGTTTGTCGTCACAGTCACTTTGGCTAACATTTGCGTGAGAGTAAATGAAATAAGAAATACACATTGCCAATCTAAAGATCAATGACAAACTAAAAGTTTTGTCGTGTACGTCTGTCTCATAACCTGCTAGTAGACGAGTTTGTGATCGTAGCAATCGACATGTTTGGGTTGGTTGTTTTCGAGAGCAGATGGTTAAAACGAAGGAGCGGGTTAAGGAAATTGACGTTTGCAGCAAATCGTGAACTGTCCTATTTCAGTTCGCCTTCGCACACCTGCACGGAATCGTACTCAAACAATATTGTTAATTTATGTACAGATTGGGGAGCTGAAGAAAACATTTTCTTGATCGGAAATCAATCTGCATGCTTTCAAAAAGTCCCTGCAATTGGGAACTTTATTCCATGGCTATGACATTTTCTGAGTCTAATGCTCGTTTCTGAACGTATGTTCCGATAAATCAGAAATAAACAGAGGGATTAACGTCTAAATATTGGCAGTTATAACTATAGATTACATACAGCTTCATCAAATGTCCCAGGTGCTGAATAAACTGCTTAAAACCCGTCCCGTACCCTACCTAAACACAAAACAAGTTCACTGAACAGACTCATCTCTTAGGTATAACGAACGAAAACACCACACACATTTTAGGTACACTAAACCTACGGCGATGTTCTCTTCCAGTTGAGCACTCTACACTGAAAAAGTCGGTAAGTCGCAGTCAAAATAGGCCTATCTGTCAAAAGATAAGCTATCTGTAGTGGAATTTAACGGAATTTGCTCGCGTTTACTAGTGATAGTTTAAAAAGTGTTTCAATTTTTTTTTTTTTTAGAAAAAGTGATCAAATGAAGTGTTAATTTAAATTTTCCTAGCATCAGTGAATTGAGAACCAAGTGGAATTGCCAGATTTGGCATCTTGTCATTACTCAGCATCAGTGCTGGAAATAGTCATTTCGACCCAATGCGCTAAATTTGCCAACAATTCGTTTCAGAAGCTGATTTTCACTATAGCACGTTTGAAGAAATTGTTGTGTTTGGTTATTTTTATAAATTTGATTCACAATGTATTGTTCTAAATTTAAAACCTAAGATGTGAGAGCGCAATATCTGAATATTCAAATGATATTCATCATTGAATATCATATGAATATAACACTGAATATAACACTTTCTATTTACCAGTTAGGGCAATGCAATGTGACACAAAGTTGCAGAATTTGTCAAGAGCTACAATTTTATCAAATCCATATTCATAAATTCAGCTGTTGAACCAAGTTATCGGTAAATTTATCCAATTGCACGAAATTACTTTTTACAGCACTGCTCAGCATGGACTAAGAAATGGTACGAGAATAAGAAGATCGATGTGAGCCAAAATGAGTTCAAGAGTTCAAAAAGAAGTGGACAATGACTTACAAGGCCAGGGGAGATAAGCTTGTCCAGACATTAATGGCAGAAGTTAAATCAAAAGTCCGTTTGGACATGGAAGTGAAATTTAAATATTTTAGAGCGGAGATGTTAAGTACTGCACTTGAGGAAAATAAAGGTTGAAAAATAAATGTGTATGGGATATTCATCTAATGATATAAAATTTGATTCAGCATATGCTTTATCTGCATGATGTAAAACAATCCACTATGAAACGCAGTTCCAAAATAGTTGTTTATGCAACTAGTTAATACTAGCTTTTTTGGCATTACTCTTACATTGTCGAGTTTGATAATTACAAAGAACACTGAAAAGATCGAGTTGCATACAACTTTTTTTTGTTTGTTTATTAGTCACTCGAAGGAATTTTTTTTGGCAACTGATCATTTAGCGAGGAAAAGCAGTATGTAATGTGATAAAAACCAAAATATTATGCTGAGAAATTGCTAAAAACATAATTTTAAACGCTATTCGTTTTTACTGAACCAATCATCAGTCAACTCACTCACTGAATAGCACCCGCATGATGCACGAAACTTGCATGGCAGAGCATAACTATGCCGAAGCCTCAACAACCCGATTGCAAGACGAAATGCGTTCACCATACGTTCGTCGGGTAATCTTCGTGGTGGCGTTCTGCGAACATAGACATGGACACATTCACCCACAGCCGCGAAGCAGCACTATCCGCTCGGTAGTAAGTTCCTACTGCATTGCATTACTCCGCCCCGGTCTATGTGATCCGGACCGAAGACGGCAAGCGATGTACTTACACTTATTTATTGTTACACATTACACTTACATTTCTTCGCCGCAATATTCAAGTTGAGTGCACATATTGGCGTGCTGGAGTAGGGTCTGGTTGCTGGAACGATTCTGATGTCGAATGGAAGTAGGTACATTTTATTTTCAGCATCGTGTTAAACTATCAATAATCGACTTGGGAAGAGCGAAGGGGGAAGGTGCGATCAAAGTTGATCACCTTTGTTCCGAACTTGTGATTAGCTTTAATTTTACTTCTCCATTTATTTTTTTTTTGTCTGCATGGCATGGGGTAGACCGTACGAAAAAAATAAATAATGCAATGTTTTGATCAAAATTGGAATTTTAATTGCCTCTCTGAGTTTCAGGTAGAAAATTTATGACAGTTAAGATTGGATTTAAGATAGTATTACTTGAACTAATCGATTTAAAAAAAAGCTCACCTGTAGAAACAACCCTAGTAACAACTCCAGTGAAGGAACGCGGGCAAATCAGAACGAAAGCTGCAAGTGTTTTAAATGTCACCCTACTGCGAGCAACAAAAGACTTCAAGGTGAAAATACACTAGATCGTAGCGTCGCGTCGGGCGTCGTCAATGTTATTTATTTGCACAGGCGTGCTTCTAGGAAATTTATGGTGAACTTGAGTGCATCAGGATGCTTCATTACAGGCTTAAATTCAATCAGTATATTGTTACCGCGGGCTCCCCTTCAGCAGAGGGCTTCTTGATACTTGATCCCAGTTTGCTTACTTGGTCGCATAAGTGAACCGAAGCTTAACAGTTTACTGAGCGGCTCGGCTCGTGCATGCACACTTCAAGTTTGTAGCTCTGTTCACTAATGGGGTGCAGTTTACGATTTCTTCCTCTTCTTGTTCAAAGTTCCGCCAATCGATAAGGGCTGTCGTGGTGGTGAAGGTGCGTAGAGTTGCAGTTTGGTGTAAAACGTACGGGGTAAGCGTAAGGTAATCAACTGGTGCAAATTGCCACTCCTTTGATTGAAACCCCTAGTGTGGGACCGGCGCTCCATGTGTGCGATCGGTGAACTTATTCGGAAGTGTGTGTACGTCATAGGTCTACGGAATGGTCTTGAAATTCATTGGATATTAGCGTTGAAGTAGGTTCATTTAAGAACGCTTAGAGGTATCTATACCTGTCCCTTTGTTAACACAGACTAAATTTTAAAGTGAGGAATCTGAGTTCGGGTCTTTGGAATTCTTTATGGCTTTGTACATCCTGTTTACATTTGTCGGTTTTGAAGAACACCGAAACAATTTGAATTTTATAATAGTAGACTCTAAGTTTCATGGCAATTCGAGATTCGGTGATAGAGAAGAGCACTACTACATCGTAGACGGCTATTTTCGTTCTATCAAGCAGAAAATATTCACAATAGGTATCAATTGCTCTGCCACGCACTAGATTAATATGAAGTTTATTTTGATGCGTCAACTGAAAAGCAAAAAAACAAAGAAGTGTACAGAACGCACTCATTCTACTGTAACCAGTAGAATAAAAAAAATACAATTTATTTACAATGCACAAGAACGAAAATAAATACTGCAGAGTCCGTGAGCTAAAGAAGAGGTGCTAGATATTTTCTCGATCTTAATAAGAATCGATCTCAATAATTGATTTTTTGCTGTCAAATCGTATACAATGCTGAATATATTTGGAAGTATTTGTAAGATATGTTATAGAACCTTTCCGTGGTTGTTCAATCTGATGTGAGTGTTTCATGTAATATGAAGCACTCCTAATACGACGGTAATTTGATTGAAAACCCAAGTGTTTCTATTTTTTAAATAAACCAAAATTATAATTGTTCGTTGTACGATAACAATTCCTGATTCCAGTACACCAACAAGTCTGCTAAAAATCTCTTTGGCCATATAAGGTTGATATTGATATTATTAATATAAGATAACATGAGATGAATATCAAGCATTTAAAAGGAGTGGGATCACAAGCTTCGCAAACCCGCTGGCAGTTCTTTCAATATCTTCAAATTCTCGTTCTTTATTGGCATTCCAATCTTATTGCTAAAGTTGCTGAGTATAATTGTGTGGAAAGTAAAATCTTACTATATTTTCAAACTTGGTCAAACTTGGACATGGCGACGAAACATTCCTGTCCGGGTAGTTGGTGGAAGAAGGTCTTAATGTACAGCTTCCGGGCACGGATTTAAGCAGCGAGATTTTACTTCTCATTCCTGTTTAAGGTTTTTTGCATTTTGTGGGCATGTAGTAAAGCAGTATGAGTTTACACATTTTTTTTTTCACGCAGAATTTGCTGTTCCTAAGCTATGGCCGTACGTACATCACAAATTGTTGTGAAACTTGAAAGACGTAAACATGTTTTGCTCACACAGTTAGAAAGATACAGTCATATGTGTGTGTCATATTCTACACCCTTCAAATAAATTTAAGCTGCAATTCTAAAAGAAAGTCGTGGTTGGTCGTAGCAATTGATTGCTGGCTTATTAATTTTATGCACTTCAAAAAGTGTGTATAGAAAGAAAATCACGCGTATTTGTTATCGGTCCAACCATTTGAAGTGAAATGGAGCCTATTTCATCTGCAAATTACAGACTTCTTCAGCGTGGAGTGCTCGACTTTTAAGTGTTGTTAAATTACCTTATTTTTTTTTTGTACAATTTGCTGTCAGAGAAACATATGAACTTCTCTCATGGAACCTCTACAGCTTCCCGATTTAGCTACATGGGTCTCCCCCAGGGATCATGTTTAAGCCCTCTTTTGTATAATGTTTACGTCAAAGACATTAACGGTTGTCTAAGTGACAACTGTACGTTGAGACAACTTGCAGATGACGGCGAAGTGTCTGTCACGGGACCCAATGGGGTCGATCTGCAAGGACCCTTACAGGATACCTTAGACAATTTGTCTACTTGGGCTCTAGAGCTAGGTATCGAATTCTCTACGGAGAAAACTGAGTTGGTAGTTTTTTCTAAGAAGCATAACCCTGCACAACCGAAGCTTCAAATTTGGGGTAAGCCGATAACTCATTCTATGTCATTTAAACATCTTGGGGTCTGGTTCTATTCAAAATGCATCTGGAGATCCCACATTGAGTATCTGAAGCGAAAATACCAACAAAGGATCTACTTTCTTAGAACAATTACCGGGACCTGGTGGGGAGCGCATCCACAAGATCTTCTAACGTTGTACCGGACAACGATTTTGTCGGTTATCGAATACGGTAGTTTTTGTTTTCAGTCGGCGGCTCGGTCGCACATCATCAAACTGGAACGTATTCAGTATCGGTGTCTTCGTATCGCGTCAGGCTGCATGCACTCGACTCACACCATGAGTCTTGAAGTGCTGGCTGGCATGTTGCCACTCTCGGATCGGTTTACAGAGTTATCTCTCCGGCTCCTCACCAGGTGTGAAGTTATGAACCCCCAGGTAATCGAAAACTTTGAGAATCTTCTCGAGTTGAATCCTCAAACTCGCTTCATGACTTTGTACCATTTGTACATAACACAGGATGTCAGCCCTTCACCGAATATTCCCAATCGTGTTTGCTTCTCCGACTTCGGCAGTTCGGTTCATTTTGATTTATCCATGAAGCAGGAGCTTCATGGAATCCCAGAGCATCATCGTCCTATGATTGCTCCGGTAATATTTGCTGCAAAGTTTGGCCAAGTTGATTCCACTAAATCGTTCTTCACTGACGGATCATTGATAGAGGAGTCAGCAGGCTTTGGTATATTTAATGAAATTTATAGCGCCAATCGTAAACTTCAAGCTCCTTGTTCCGTATATGTCGCTGAATTAGCGGCAATACACTTTACGCTAGAAATTGTTGCCTCACTAACACCGGATCAGTACTTCATTTTCACGGATAGTCTCAGTTCTATAGAGGCTATTCGCTCCTTGAGGCCGGTAAAGCACTCCTCGTATTTTCTCATGAAAATACAGGAGCTTTTAAGTGCTTTATCTTCGCGTTGTTTTATCATCACCTTTGTATGGGTCCCATCTCATTGTTCAATTCTGAGCAATGAGAGAGCGGACTCGCTTGCAAAGGTGGGCGCTATGGAAGGCGATATTTACGATCGACAAATCGCCTTTAATGATTTTTTTCCTATTTTTCGTCAACAGTCACTCGTCAGCTGGCAGTATAAATGGAGTAAAGGAGATTTGAGGCGATGGCAACATTCTATCATCCCAAAGGTGTCGAAGAAATCTTGGTTTAGGGGGATGGATGTGGGTCGAGACTTCATTCGCGTGATGTCTCGCCTCATGTCAAATCATTATTCTTTGAACGCTCATTTATACCGAGTTGGGCTGAGCGACAGCAATCTCTGTGAATGTGGACAAGGTTACCAGGACGCAGATCACGTAATTTGGTCATGTGCTGAGCATCGTGGAGTCAGATCTGAGCTTTATGATTCCCTTCGGGCTCGAGGTAGACAACCCAATGTACCGGATCGAGATATTTTGGCTCTACCTGATCTGGAGTTTATGAAACTCATTTATGTGTTTTTAACTAACATTAGTCTTAGATTTTAGTTAGTTTAACGTGTTTGTTTAGTATTAGTTTTTCTTTTAATCTGTGTTTGTATGTATTTTTTTTTCTTTCTTAAAAATGTTCAAGTCAAAAGAAAAAAAGAAAAAGTTGTTTAGTTATTTTGACAATTTAGAATTTATACCAAATGTCCCATCCGTTATATTGTTATTCCGCGGCCGCGAGTAATCGGTTCTATTCTCCTAACATTAGTTTTAAGATAACTGATGTTTATATACATGAACACTTGGCTCTGTAAAGTTGATTCGAACTGTACAACTGTATGATAAATAAATGATTAAATAAATAAAATAAATATATATATATATATATATATATATATATATATATATATATATATATATATATATATATATATATATATATATATATATATATATATATATATATATATATATATATATATAATATATATATTATTGTGGTTGGGGGGGGGGGGGGGGGGGGGGGGGGGAGGGGGGTGGAGGGTGGGGGGGGGAGTGGATGAGGGGAAAGGGGGGAGGTTGGGGGGATGTGAGGGGTTTTGGTGTGGAAAGTGTGTAGATTCCCTCCCAAAATGTGTGATGGTCGGTATTATTTCCCCGTTTTTTTTTTTTTTTTTTTTTGTGCTTCGCCCCCGCACCCGGAGGAAAAGTTAAAAGCTTAGTTTTGTTTGTTAGTGCTATTAGTATTGTGCCACCGGACATAAATTATTAAATTAGAGTATATTTCCGCTTTGTCGCGAGTGAATTGATGATTATTAGCAGTTTTGAAGTTGATATAGAGTCGCCTCACAGCGGGGGATTTTGATTATTGGCAGAGTGTGGAGAGAAAAAAAAAAAACCAGTGCAATGTAGAAAACGGCCATTTGCTGGTCAGAAGCAACGAACGAAGCCAACGTGCATGCGCGCGTGAGTGACTGGCATATAATTTCAGATGCACTCACCACGTGGTGTACAGAGGGAGAGCTGTGAAGTTTTTTTTTCTTTCGTTGCACAATGATTGTGATTTTTCAAGTTAAATTTCTTCTCGAAAGTGTTTTTTTTACCTGTGATTTTCATTGTATTGCATTTGTGCGCGAAGTACTAATTGTATTCGGGCTGTTCCATTCGAAAAGGATGATGTGAAAATATTTGCCGAATAGCGGAGTGCTACTTCTGTAGAGACATAAATGCATCCTTTAGCATCACAGGGAAGCCGTCCAAATGAAGACTGTACATCAGCAACAATTTCCGGTGAGATCTATCTGATTATAACTAAATTTGAACGATACTGCTAAATACGTGCCATCCTCAAAACAATATGATTTGATGATGGAAGTGTATGCACAGTACCTATATCCATTTGATGTTTGTACTGTGTTTATGCGGGGCTTGTTGTAAGTGAAAGTGACCTCGGAATGGACGTGAGTAACCAGGCATTCTGAAATGGGTCACTGGAACCCAACAGAGCTATCACCTTCCAACTCCCGGGCTAAAAATGTTTGTCGAGTCGACAACAGTTCGTTTAACTGCAAACATTTTTCTTCCATAAAAACACTGCCGGACGGTGGGCGTTGGATTGGCCTGCGAGTTGGCGGGAAAAGAATCAATCATCCCACGTGCAGATGGCTACCCGCAATGACGAGGAGCTGAACCAAGAAAGAAAGCCCAAGTTCAATCACAAACCATGTTTCTCCTCCGTCAACTAAATCAGTCCTTTACAGGACTGATTTGGTCGTCTGGTCGTTTGCCAACTAAAGAGTTTGTTTAGTTGAACCTTTCTCTTGTGCTGTATGCGGATTAAATGGCAAAGCGCGTTGAACAACCAACAAACCAACAGATCCAAAACTATCTTCTACGCGTTAACGATAGTGGCCCAAACATCGTAGAAAATACAACAATTACGATAGAATTTTCTTACATATTTACTTCCTAATGCTGGTCTAACGTTCCATTAGCACTTTTTCGACCTAGAAGTCTATCGGCAGACTTTGATCTCCCAAACAGACCTCAACCATCTACAACGCAATAAGGATAATGATCTCCAGGTGGTCGATCATATCAGCAGGGCTCCCGACTGACTTAAATCAATTGGCGGATGGCCCTGGAGTGGGAGTGGGCTCGTATACAAATGAAACGAAAAATTCTGCATAACTCGAGAACTAATCAAGCAAATGGAACCAAATTTGGCAAGAGGCGATTTTTGACGCAGGATTTTTTTTCTATGGTGGAAGGGGGTGAGAATTATCCAGGCATTTAAAACACAAAATATGTATTTCTCAGGTAAGAATCATGTTCTGATAGACGTTTGAACCCCTTCTTAGTGAATCATTATGGATAAGAAGTTAATCTAAGATCATGCAGTGGAAAATTACGTTCAAACTGACAGGATACGGCATAGTTTGAAGATAAAAAATTTCTATGAAATACTTCTACACAGAAAGAAAAACTATGGTAGAAACTATCGATCCAAGGGTTAAATTAAAAATACAACCAAAAATAAAAACAAAAAATAAATAAAAATAAACTCTATAATCGATGTCACACATTAGCAAACGAAAATATTTTAACAAAATTTATTCCGAAAAGTAACCATAAGCGCGCCAGTCCTAATAAATTTTCATTCATTTACTTGTTAGCGTAGCAAGGCTCGCATCGGGTTCAGCTAGTCAGAAATAAATTTTCACTTTTCTTCCAACCGTCATCCGAGAACTTGACGTTCTTTCTCCCAATATTTCTTACCAATAATTACAATCAAGTATTCATTTATTGTAAGACATTCGCTGAGAAATTGTACACAAGAAAAAGATGAATTTTACCAGGCGCATAATATTTCCCCTAGTTCAATTGCAAGCCAAAGCAAGCGTAAACAACGAAATTGCTTGCGATCTTTCATAGTACAGACGTGATTTGGATGATATCTGGCTGAAATTACTTGAAATGTCCCTTAAATATATGCCAAATCTAGCACACTCTATGTGTGCATTAGATAACGCCGAAAGTTACATGTTTTTTTTCAAACTGTGTAGTTGCTGTTTGAACCGTGAACCCGAAAAAGAAGAAAATAGAAAAAAATGAGACATGAAACATGTTTCAAGCATAACAGCGCTACAGACACTTTAATTTATTTAAAAATGCTCCCTCTAAGTTAATCACAATATTTTCAATTATTTTTTTAAAACTCATAAACGACTCACGATCATTTGAAAGTCGACTTGTTTACCAGAAATTGCCAATAATAAACACCTTTGGCGTGATTCGTATTGCTCACCTTGGGCGGAAACCAGGTAAATAATTGGAGTGTACTTTTATAGAATTCAAGATAATCCTGCGTAGTACTCGACCCAATCACGCACAAACAGGGGCGAAACAGTTGGAAGAGATCGTGAGAAGTCACACTCGTTAAGCAACCAGTCTCCTAAGGAAGAAGTCTCTAGGAAGTAGAACAAAACCTGTCTATCCATAATAGTCATCGGTTTGTGCTACAGCTACACCGACAGCTCACCGCATAACCCAGCCTAGGCGGCAGAACACTGCCTAAGCACAAAAAAAGGAACTTACACGGAAATGACATTGCATCATGCATCGATTTCGAAGGAGAAACTGATTATACTTCGCCAGTGTAAGCCGTTTTCCTTTCGAACCGGGTACATACGGTTGGTTTCGTATTGTTTTCCTGCTTGCCTTTCCCAAACATTCGATGCGATTGCAACTCCACGGGTTCTGTTTCTATATAGAGGCACTGTGGTTCACATTTACTCTAGACTCCCCGAAACGTAAAAAAAAGGCAATGATAGAAGATTACCTTGACTAAAAACTTATTCTTGAACCCTGTTGGAGCACATTGCCTTCAATTTTGTTTGAATTGTCAGACTGTGCAGACTCTATCCTTTCAAGCATAAAACTTTGTCTTGCGACTTGGGTGAACAGACTTTCAAGCGACATATAGTATGCTCAACAATAGGGAATTTATGTTGCTGTTCCGATCAAAGCATACGAATACCTAGTCCGGCCAGATTTTAAATCTAGAATTTTCTCCTTCTGAAAACCTCTATTGAAAAACCGTCCCTGTATAAATGTAGAAGATGCAATGAATTATGTAGTACTGAATAGGAGCATATTTGATTTATAGACATACTGTTGGAGCTAAGGAAGCGAATTGCTCAATCAAAGCAAAATCACGATAAGGTAAAAAAAATGTAGGGTAGGTGAACCAGTTATTGATTAACATTGAGCCATAATTGAAAAACGTCTTCAAAGAAAGATATTTGGCTAAGGTAATCGAAGGGGCTACGTTATTCACAATAACTATGACCAAATCGATAACTGGTACTCTTACCTTAGCGTCAGTATATGTATTCACCACCCGAGCCAGCCGTTCTTAGCATCTCCTTATAAGTCAGTCAGAGCGGATGTCCGACGATGAATTGCCGCCGCCGACGTCGCCAATCAGACTCGCACTCCTATACAGCTACACCTCGATGAACTTGAAATGAAGGGCACCGGCTACAAAAGGGTCACTCACGCATGCGCGCAAATCAATTGCCGACCGCATGATATGGCAATCGGAGGATCACTTGACGAACGCAATAACAACAACTTCGATTACAAGGGGTTGAGTGCGGGGATGTGTGCGCAAGGGAACAACGGAACTGATCGGGAATGACATCAACGCACACGACGAGATGTGATTGAAATGTAAATGTCCTGTAGAGTTGTAGGAAGTTCTATCGGCGGAAGTAGTGTTTATGCAAGGCACTATTATTAATCGAATGTTCGACACCTGACTGGGTAAAAATCCTCGTATCAGTCCTTTGGTGGTTAACTGCTTGAAATCATACAACAGCATTAATAAGCAATTTACGTATTGCGGAAGAACCACATCTTTGATAGGTTTGGATCCGAAGGGTTTGGACGAGAATAATGAAACAGGTTTGATTTTCATGTATGTATGTATGTTGTAATTAGTACAGTTTTTGTGAGTTTGGATTCATCCGAAAATAGTTTGCATTTAATCTAATTGAATGGCTTGTCGGTTTTATGCGCAGCAAATTAAGCGAACTTCCATTTCTAGAACACCAAATAACAAATATAGAGTAACGGAATGTAATGTTAGCCTAGCTCCTTCATTTGGCCTATGTATCAAATATGTCATCATCCAAGTTCCTACCTCAAGCCTCCACGAGTCATATGATCACAAAAGACTGCCAGCTGAAACATGGAGACGCTGATTGGCGTAGCCTGGGCAATGTTGTAATTTTGATAATAGCGAAGTGAGGGAGTGCGACTAAAGATCGTGCACCTATAAATCAAGTTGTATATCCATACCTGTAATTCATATAATATTATTTTCCATTCTCATTTAATTAATAATTTCAGCACGCTTTGGAGTCATCTTTGCATTCCAAAACCATTTAAGAGCCTGGAGCAATATGACATGCATCAAAGGCTCGATTTATTTTTCAGGATTTCAGCATAACATTTAATTTAATTTACACTTCAGAACTTCAACTACTATATATTACTATATTACAACTATATTCATACTATATGTGCTTATAGGCAATGTGGGAGTATATTTTAATATTGTGTTTAGTGGTATTATGGCAAGATAAGCCATTTATTTCAGATATTATTAAACCGGGCTCTTCAATCACTCCAATTGCTATCTTTGAAATGTTACTAGAACGGTATAAAGAAGAATTTTAACAACATGTCAACAAATAATATCTATTACAGAAATCTTATCTTAGATATTTGGACTAATCTATTCTATTTTCAGCTTTTCCAGGACAAGTAGGATATTAATACATGTCTATTTTTTTTCAGTAACAAGCCAGTGATTGTCAGTTATATTTTAAACATACGCATATTATATTATCGAATTGACTTACTGTAGCAAGTTTTTACATAGACAAGTAATTTAATTCGTTTACTGTGTAATTTATAATTCCCGGGGCGACCACGGCGTAGTGGTTAACATCCATACCTCTAACGCCAAAGTCACGAGTTCAAATCTCACCCCGAACAAGTTACGAAAAATAGGTGTTTGAGTGACTACGACGGGAGATGAACCAGCCCGAGGCTGAAAATTTCTATAATACAGAAACAAACAAAAAAAAAATTATAATTCCATGTACATCATTCAAGTTTGAAATTTAGCATTTTTGTTTTTATGAAATCTTCATTTTTTTTTGTACAAATTATACTAAATATTAAATAACATATAGCGGGGAAAGGGAGGGACCATCAGGGCACCCAAGTGAAACGATTTGTATAAACATTGTTAACATTTCGCGGGACTAGGGCGGGCTCTTCGACCTCATCTATTGGGTTAATTCTGTCAATCGAGGGCTCGGTTCTAATGCTGTGAGTGTGAATGTTCTTTTGGAAGGATTTTTTTTCAGATTAATCCACTGCTATGGAAAGTAACCTTGCTACAATAGATTATCATCATCATCACCATCATCATGTATCAAATATGTCATCATCTAGCGAAAATCGGTGTTGGCATCATGAAGATCGATTTATTTTGAAGCATTTGAGACTTTATTCAATAAACTATAGTTATATACTTGAGTGATATTTGATTGAAATCAACTTTTTAGATGGTATATTCCCAAGTAGCACCAAAAACATAAATATAAATGTTATATTTCGCATGTGTCATGCTGTAGATTTAAAGAGTGATTTGACTATTGTCTTGTATGTATTCTCATGCAATTCGAATCAAGATTAACTTATGATGTATATATCTGTTTGATGTTTTGAGTTAGGACATGTTTGTTTACATCTGACATCTTGCGTGCTTGCATATTATGTTGTATAGATGTAGCAAGACAACTCTTCCATATTTTAAGAAACAAACATTTTCATGCAATGTCAAATGCAAACACAACTAGTCAGGTATGTCTTATTTGTGTCGTATTGGACGTCGAATGACCGTTGTGTACTTTTAATAAGGCTAATCTATCAAATTTCTATTTATATCACATGATGTTTACCGCTGAAAATTCAGGAACCTTATTCAGTTATGCCAGTATATGACAAAAATAATTTGATGTAGCCTATTCCTTGTACGATCGAACAGGAAAAACTGAAGTGTAATCGACCGATCATCTAGTATAGCAAATCTTTGTCATTTAATCGCTTACTTTCCTACTCCTTTTCTCTTATGTTAAAATTAGTCACTATGTCACCTATCACATTGGCACTGGTTCAAATTATGATGATGAGAGGATTCTAATTATTCCATTTCCCACCTGTTGAAATCGCCGAGTGGTAAGAACACCAATCTAGTAAGCTTAGAGTTTATGGTTCAAACCTTGTTCATGAATACCTTTTTGAAAACCGACAATAATTTGTTTATGAAGCCCAAGATTTTTTTGTTAGTTACCATTGTCGAACTTAAATTATGTTCCATAGGCTCCACCTTCTGCGCTATTTCAATTCTATAGTAGTATTCTAAAAAGTTTTCAATCGCCGGAATGGCAACATGATTATTTGTCTCATTATACAAAAAAAAACATTTATTTTCCAGTCGAATGCTGAACAATAGTGTAAAAGGGGGTGCGATTGAAGATCGTGTGCCTTTAAGTCATATTGAATATTTTCCATATTCATGTAATTAATAATTTCAGCATGCAGGAATAATCTTTGCATTCCAAAACCATTTGACTTGAGAATATGGAGATCCTTTAAAGAGTCAATATATTTTTGAGCATTTCAGCATGAACATATAAATTTCACTTCTTAATTTAAACTACTATTTTCATAAAAGCGAAGAGGTAGCAACAGAAGTAGCAAGCCATGATATTCAAAGTATTTGTAAGAAGAGATAAATAAAGATATTCCTTTTTATTTGTTCAACCTAAGCAGACGTGTTTCCTTGTACCCTCAAGAGGTTATGGGCCTGAGTTCATCAAGTCTGCATTGAAAACGGAAAATTTCTGACAAGTGAAGATTGAAAATGGAAAAAGTTGGAATAAAGAAACTGAACGACGTGAATTATTCCGACTGGAAATTTGAAGTGGAGCTGTTACTGGTCCGTGAGAAGCAATGGACCCTGGTGTTCGACCGACGGAGCGACCAACGACAGCGGCGGTTCCCGGTAATGAAGCGGATCTTGCTGAGTGGGACGATGGAGACAAACGGGCGAGGGCCACGATTGGGCTGTTTGTCGAGTCTACCCAGTACAGCCTCATCAAGAAGACAACGACCGCAAAACAAGCTTGGAAATCAATCCGTGGTGCTCACGAGAAGCAGGGACGAACCAGCAAGACGACAATACTCAGGAAGGTGATGCGGATGGAATACGTTGACGGTGAAGATGCTGGAGCGTACGTTAGCCGGATGGAAGATCATTTCGAGAAACTCGCGATCGCTGGTCAAGAGCTCGACAAGGATTTGAAGGTGAACATCGTGCTCAGCAGTCTACCGGATTCGTTCTCTACTCTGGTCACTGCTTTGGAAGGACGTCCAGATGTTGATCTGACGATGGAGTTCGTGCGAGGTAAGCTGGTAGATGAAGTTGCTCGGCGCAGAAGCTCAGGAGGAGTGGAATCAACGTTGAGAACGGAGTTCAAGAAGAAGCCAGTTCTGAGCCATTTCTGTGAGAAGCCCGGGCACAAGCGCAAAGACTGCCGACAGTGGATGCAACAGCAGAAACCAGAAGAGCCGGTGAAAACTTTTTCGAAGCAAAGAAGCGTTCAAAAAGCGAAAGTAGCGGAAGAATGTTGCGGTGAATTTGTATTTTCGTCAAGATCACAAGCGGTGAAGAACGAACATGGACCATCGCAGTGGATCATCGATTCTGGTGCATCGTGCCATATGTGCAGTGAAGAATCCAAGTTCCTGAACATTGATTCAAGAGTCGTCGTAGAAGTCACGTTGGCCGATGGGAAGCAGATAGGGAAAGGCGGATTGATTGCGGCAATAGCGACCGCGCGAAATGGTTTGTATTACGTGAACAATGTCCACAAAGAAACAAAAGCTATCAATGTGTGCCATCAACCGAATTGGCACCGGAGGTTGGGACATTGAGACAACGAAGCAATCCTCAAGCTGGAAAGGTTGAAGCTAGCCACCGGTATCACAATCCGTGACTGCGGTGCTGGAAGCGGTACGTGTGAATGCTGTATTGAAGGGAAGATGGCGAGATTGCCGTTTCCCAAGAAGGCAAAACGGAGGTCGAAGGCAACGCTGGATCTGATCCACAGCGATGTTTGCGGCCCGATGAATACTTAAACTCCTGGTGAATGCAGATATTTCCTGACGCTGATTGATGATTTCAGCAGATTCACGACGGCATTTTTCCTGAGGCAGAAGTCAGAGGTGGTCAGCTGTTTCAAGCAATTCGTTCGCGCAACGGAGAATCGTTTTGGAAGGAAACCGAAAATTCTGAGATCGGATCAAGGAGGAGAATTCAAGAGCCACGAGATGGAGATGTTTTGCAAAGCAGAAGGAATA
The DNA here is from genome assembly GCA_024533555.2 of Aedes koreicus. NCBI lineage: Eukaryota > Metazoa > Arthropoda > Insecta > Diptera > Culicidae > Aedes > Aedes koreicus. Next base: position 50,423 of record JAHHFK020003058.1, read on the forward strand.
CAGTAACAATTAACGACGGCGTACAGACCCCCCCCCCCCCCAGCAGAACGGAGTTGCTGAACGAAAAAATCGATCGTTGGTCGAGATGGCGCGGTGTATGGTGCTGGATGCAAAGCTACCGTACAAGTTCTGGGCGGCGAACTATTTGCAGAATCTATTTCCGACGGCTGCTGTGAATCAGACGCCATATGAATTGTGGTACGAAGAGAAACCAGATTTGAAACATCTAGAAGTTTTCGGGACCCCTGCCTACGTCCATATTCCTAAAGAGAGAAGAACGAAGCTGGATCCCAAAGCCATGAAGATGATCTTGGTTGGATACTCGGATAGCCTCAAAGGATACCGGCTGATTGATGCGAAGACACACAAGCTTTTAGTAAGTCGAGATGTACGATTCGTTCCAGATGTCACGGTATGCGTTGATGAAGATGAAGCGATCGTTGAGTACGAGTTCTTAGAGAATCAAAATCCTGCACGGAAGGTCCGTGATCCTGCCAACGATATCAAAGAAGAAAATCAAAGCGTTATTTCGGATGCGGATGTAGAATTTTTCGACACGGTGAGTGGAAACAACACCATTATGACGGATGATGAAAGTTTCGCAGAAGATTCAGGAGTTTCTGTGGAACAGGAGGAGCAAGACGAAACAATTAATGATTCAAGAGATGTGAGACGGTCATTGAGGAACAACAAGGGGGTCTCCCCTCCACGTTATCCAGGAGCAGCTCTTGCGGTGCATTCGCGAGATCCTCGAACACACGGGGAAGAGTAGAAAGCTGCCATGGAAGAGGAAATGAACTCTCTGAGAAGCAATAAAACGTGGGTTATGGAGGACCTACCTGCTGGTAAGCGCCCTATAGGATGTAAGTGGATTTTTAAACGGAAGGAGAATGACCAAGGTGAAGTGGTGCGCTACAAAGCGCGCCTGGTAGCGCAAGGCTACACCCAGAAGTACGGATGTGACTACGACGAAGTATTCGCCCCCGTCGCGAATCAGGTAACCCTGAGAACACTGTTGGTGTTGCTGGGAGGCGGAACTTACTAGTGAAGCACGTGGACGTAAAGACAGCGTACCTCTACGGCGAACTGGATGAGACAATTTATATGAAGGAGCCCCCTGGCTTTGAAACAAGTTCAGGAAAAGTTTGCTGTCTGAAGAGAAGCCTTTACGGACTCAAGCAATCGGCGAGGATGTGGAACAAGAAAATCGATACCGTTTTTCGCCGCATCGGATTCAAACCCTCAAATGCAGATCCGTGCTTGTACGTACCGTTGAAGGAAGGTAAATATAGCTATATTCTATTATATGTGGACGACAAGCTGGTGATCACTCCGAGCCAGGAGGAGTATAGCGAGGTGATATCGTCTCTGGAGGAAAATTTCTCGCTGACAATCCTGGGAGATGCGAAGCACATTCTTGGGATCCAAGTTGAACGCACAACTACAGGATTTTCAATGAGCCAGGAGACGTACACCAAGAAGCTAGCGAGTCGTTTCGGATTGAAGGATGCAAAACCTGCAAAAGTACCGATGAAGCCAGGCTTCATGCAGCAGAAGGAGGAGAGCGTGCTACTACCTTCAAACGACAAGTATCAAAGTATGAACGGCGGTCTGCTGTATGTCGCAGTGAACACTCGGCCGGACATCGCTATCTCGGCATCGATCATCGGAAGGAAGGTGAGTTGCCCAACAGCTGAAGATTGGAACGAAGCAAAACGAACATTACGGTACTTGAATACGACGTCCAACCTGAAGCTACAACTGCAATGCGATGGTGATGAACTGACTGGTTTCGCGGTGCAGACTGGGCCCGGAATGCGAGCGATAGAAAATCGAACACCGGTTTCCTGTTCCAACTTGGCGGAGCACCAATTGCATGGGCAGCGCGGAAGCAATCATGCGTGGCTCTTTCAAGCACGGAAGCGGAATATATTTCTCTGGGGGAAAGTGGGCAGGAACTACTATGGATATTGAAGCTTTTCAAGTCAATTGGCGAAGAGGTGAAGTATCCGGTGGTCATTGGAGAAGACAACCAAAGTTGTATCAAGCAGCTGAAGCAAGATTCTGTCTAGCAACGCTCGAAACATGTGGATACTCGATACCACTTTATTAAGGACCTTTATCGAAATGGAACTATTGACGTAGTCTACATTCCTACTAATGAGATGGTGGCTGATATCCTAACCAAGCCACTGGGACGTGTGAAGCTGGAATATTTCCGGAATAAGCTTGGACTTCAAGTTGAAGAGGGGTGAAGAGGTAGCAACAGAAGTAGCAAGCCATGATATTCAAAGTATTTGTTAGAAGAGATAAATAAAGATATTCCTTGTTATTTGTTCAACCTAAGCAGACGTGTTTCCTTGTACCCTCAAGAAAAAGAGTGGCATTCGACCATAAGAAGTACGGTATTGTATTTAAATAAATTTGTTTATTGGTATTATGATTAGAGAAGCAATTTATTTCAGAAATCTACAAATCGGGCTCTTCAATCCAGGAAAAAGATAATTTTGGGACTACAGTGTTGCCAAACATGCTGTTTTTTTGCACTTCAAAAATTAAATTGCGTTTTTCGTCAAACATGTATCATTTCTTTTGAAAATTCTAATGCCATCATGTTCCTCAAATCACTCAAAACCTCAAGGTTTTTAAGCCGTTCTGGAGTTACAGCATTTTGAAAAACCCCATGCCCGTCCCTTGCCTTGCTATTTGTTACTTGCCTCTTTCTATCACCAATAGATTTAAAATAAATAGCAGTCTACTGCGCTGCGCTTTTATTGATCGCATCACTTACCACAGTGCATCCATGATCTATAAATAGCCTGCCTAACTAACACAAATATATCCTTCCCTTGACAATTGTGGAGACGCAGAGGTAAACACGGTCTCTAACCAAAGATTGTCAAACTAATCATCCTTCCCCCCTCCCCAAAGACCGTGAGGACGTGGCCGGCGCCGGTACTGATCTATAAATAGAATGAACTAGTGAACTTGTACATTGAAGATGTAAAGCTACTCCCAAGCTCCATCTATGTGGTTCTCTGTGCAATTACACTAGTTCTGATCGGTAACGGAGTGGCAACTACGAAACGCACGGTCTTTCTAAAAAAAAAAAAAAATTAACTCAAAATAATTTTCTGAGTCCGAGATAAAACATTTCTGAACAAAAAGTTTTCGTTTGTCATTATTCCGTTTTATCAGAGTTTCATACTTTCTGTGTGTTTTTATTTTTAATTTCCGGAATATTTATATCTAAAACCAATCTGCAGAGGTACGTTTAGTAAAATACGCAATACGTACGTATAGAAGAATGTCCAAGAAATTCACAAAAAAATATCTATTTGTGTGTGGCAGTGTTACCAAACATGATATTATTTTATTTAAAAAGTAATGTTTTTTTTGCGAAATAAGTACAATTTGATTTATGAAATTGCAATGATGAGCAAAAGATTCTTTTATCTTCTAAGCACTTGTTCATGTTTCTTAAATGAGCATGAGTATGATTGACCACCCGTTGGTTGCAACCAACAGATGATGCTTGAGACTAACATAAATCCTCAATGTGTAAAAACTGGTGATCTCAAACTAAGGCAATAACGGCGCTGGTCAAATAAGGAAAGGGTAGAAATATGTCACGGGTCCTCCCTTAGCTCATTCGGTAAAGGCGCGGCTACGAAGCAACACCATACTGAAGGTGACTGGGTTAAATTCCCGGTCTGGTCTAGGAATTTTTCGTTAAGGAAAATTTCTCGACTGGGCATAGGGTTGATGGTACTTGCCACACAATCATACTAATGTAAAAATTGTACCTGGCATCGAAAGCTCTTAATTAATAACTGTGGAAGTGCATTTAGAACACTCAGTTGAGAGCAAGCAATAAGCTTGAAACGCTAAGAAAGAAAGTAGGAATATGCAGACGTGATATTCACTTAATTGGAAGCCGAGAACATCTCTGCACTTCCATGAGAAATCACTGGGGTGTTGGATAATAGGATTGGGTGGTAGCAGGGTTCGTTTTGGTAAACGATGAGCTGTCTAGTGAAATACTTAAATATTAGAACTGAGTTCCGATTTGACCCGAATTTTATCTACAGTAAGGCCACTCATAAAGTGTGATGGTGTTTTTCATTAGGAAAACAAGGTAATTTATATTAACGTTTGAGAGCCAATTTGGATCGATTTATACCATCACACTATGATACGAATAGCCAAATTTCGCGATAAAAATCGATAACTCGAAAACCCTTAACTTTAGACATATGATGTCTTTGGAAGATTTAATCTTAAAAAAAGATCTATCTTTTGGATGTAGTGATGACTAGGGTGGTCCTTTTATGTTCATAATAAAAATTCTAACTTTTTATTCTTATGATTTAGAGAAATTGTTGCTCCTACAGAATTGTAGATAAATTAATTTCATGAAACTTTGCTTCAATAATCTAACTTCTATCTCATCTACGTTTCGTTTTATAACAGTTTTTCTAACTGTCCTTAGGGTGGGACTTAAAAAACTGTTTTTTTGTTCTAATTTTTTCATTTCAATTTGAATTTGAAAACTTTGTTTTTATGACTTTTACTACATAAAAGGACGCACATTTTGAAGATACAAGATGGTTGCTAGTTATGGTATAAAAAAGTTATAGAGGTTGAAGTGTAAAAAAAATATGTTTTTTCAAGATATCTTACTCACTTATTTGCAAATATTTGCAAACACGGAATACGTGAACTGAAAGTAAAAACTTCCATCTATAAGACCTATGCAAAATCTCTTGTACCCTTGTGGAGTAAAACTCAATGTAAAATTGATCATTTTGCATTTTTTCTGCATAACTTTCGATCTGCAGCATCAACAATTATCATCAAAGTGCCTAACAACTTGAGATTTTTATGAAAATGTTTATATTTTTATGTAAACCTATCTCCATTTATCTATTAAAATTTATATCACGCGATTACGTCGATTGTAAACACGGTTCAGAATAGGTGCAAGCGTATTTAAATTATTGTGAAAATTAATCCCATAGTTTTCTAGTATTTTATCTCGTATTCGTATATTCTCGTGTGGCTAGTGTAATGAGTGAAGTGTGATTTTTATGGTTTGTGCAATTTCGCAACGAAAATGTGTGAGGATATGGTGCAATTAAAGAGAAACCTTGGAGTCTGGCTCGAGTATATTCCCTAGTACGGTTAGATCAATACGATGAATTTGTAGTGCAATGGTAAGAAATTGTATTGAAAATCTGACTGCTCATTATTTTTACGAAATTGAAGTCTCCGTAACGTTTTTGTAGCTTTTAATTATATTCTAGACCTAATTTTATTTGCCAGGATTATATACACTGATACGCAAAATAAAGTGGCCACCTCATCGTTTTTTCAATTTCTCTCATTTACTTGGTTCAAATTAAAGTAAACACACTGTATTTTTTATTATTATCTTATTTTTTATATTGTTTTTAAGTTTCACTTATGGAATACTGAAAAAAAAGGAGTTTTACTTAAAGAAAAAAAAATCAATTTGTGTTGAAAAAAAAAACAGTGACGAAATAAAGTGCCCACTTCATTTAGGCTACAGAAAACATAAATTAAAGTAAAATAAAAGCATTTCAATAATTGATGTGTCCTCCTTTGGCCTTCAGGACCTCCTGCAGGCGTTTCGACATGCTCTCGACCTGGTTCGTTAGGTGCTGTGGATCTAGCTCTTCCCAGGTGCGCTCCAGAGATTCAAAATAGTTATTTTTATTGGTAACACCAGTTTTGTCAACCCTGGCATCGAGAATCGCCCACAAATTCTCGATGGGATTGAGGTCCGGGCTTTGTGGAGGCCATTCCAGCGGTTTGATCCGACAAGACCGGAAGAAAGACTTGGTCTTCTTGGCAGTATGCTTCGGGTCGTTGTCCTGCTGGAATACGAACTTCTCTTCAAGGCCCGTCTGGATCAGCGAAACCTCCAGATTTTCTCGCAGGATGTTGATGTAAGAATCTGCCGTCATTATCCCGTCGATTTTCACAATGCTTCCCACTCCACCCCACGAAAAACACCCCCAGACCATCACATTTCCTCCTCCATGCTTCATCGTGCCTTGGATGTGGCGCTCCTGATGCTCCTCTCCCGATCTGCACCAAACACGAACCCGCCGCTTTCGGTTAAACAGCTCGAATTTTGATTCGTCCGTCCAGAGAACCGTTTTCCAGAACTCTAGGGGCTTATCAGCATGCCCCTTAGCAAACTTAAGCCGTTTGGCTTTGTTTGCCTTGCTGATAAATGGGCGCTTCCGGGCAAGTTTGCTATTCAACCCCTGTGCTACGAGACGGCGACGAACAGTTCGACCGGAAACTGATAACTGAAGGGTTTCCTGGATCTCGCGGACAGTTACCTTTGGGTTCTTCTTGACTTCACGCATGATCTTGGTGTCCGTTCTCGCATCCGTTTTCCGCTTCCTGCCTCTGCCAGGGCGATCCACCACTGATCCAAACGTTTTAAGTTTCAGAAGAATTTTGCCAACCGCTGCCTTACTGATACTGTACTTCTTAGCGACAGCCCGGTGCGATTCACCGTTTTGCACATCACGAACGACCAATTTTCGGATACACAAGGGAATTGCTTTCGAAAGCACTGCGTTCTCCATTTTTTTCAATTGAATCAAATGCGATCACGTCTACAAATGCACCAGGTTGAGCCGTTTGCTTCAAAACATGTCAAAATATCAAAACACAAACAATCGAGGGGTCTTCCAATGGAAACTTATCGAAAACATATCGATTTTTGAAGTGGGCACTTTATTTTGTCACTGTTTTTTTTTCAACACAAATTGATTTTTTTTTTCTTTAAGTAAAACTCCTTTTTTTTCAGTATTCCATAAGTGAAACTTAAAAAGAATATAAAAATAAGATAATAAAAAAAATACAGTGTGTTTATTTTAATTTGAACCACGTTAATGAGAAAAATTGAAAAAAAAAACGATGAGGTGGGCACTTTATTTTGCCTATCAGTGTATTCTTGGTTACTGCATCCATTTATTGGAGAAATTGAACATCTTTCTACGTTTGAAATTGGATGACTGCTGAATGTGATGAGTATATGTACCATGGTGAGGATAGGTTCCGCTTCCTTACTACATATTAATTTACATAGCATTTTAAGTCAATGTGTAGTATATGTTTAAGAAGAGATAAATTGCAATAAATTTACTTATATGGATATTTTTTCAAAATAGAATCAAACAATAACAAACTACCGACTGGAACTATTCAGCAAATTGCAACCGTCTCCCACGTTGCTATCGCGCTAATTTTCCTATATTTGATGTGATGTAATGGTGTTGCGCTGCTAAAATAGGTTTAGTATTGGTACGGTTGCTCTAAGGGAACTCCAAATTGGTTAAATCATCAGCCGAGAGATCATTTCTATACTTGCGTTGAGTAGCATAGTCTGGAAATAAGAGGGTCACGCGAATGCAGTAAGTAGCAAAATTCGTAAAAAAAAAAAAAAAAAGATGGGCTCGATATTAAAATCAAACACTATCGCAGTATTAAATATGATACAAAACGTAAGGACTGTTCATTTAAACAGTGAACACCTTTTATCAATAATTTAGGGTTAAAACTTAACGAAAATTTGTGAATTTTCGCTAACTGTGAAAAAACATTGTGTACTTTGGCAACACATCTGAAAATCGAAAAAAGTGAGAAATTTCGAACGATGGGTTCAGCTTATCAACTCGCACACACAGAAAAAAAAAATAATTTTAACAAGCGCGTAAAATTTTCCCTCGTTTAATTCCAAGCCAAAGGACACGTAAACAACGAAATTGTTTGCAATCTTTCATGCGCCAGACAACAATGTTTGCAATCTTTCATACAACGGACTAGATTCAGGCGCAATTTGGCTTCAATTTACATGAAATATCCAATTATCATCTGCCAAATCTAGCATTCCCTTTAAGTGCATTAGATAACGCAAAAATTAAATGTTTGTTTCTATCTGTGCAGATTAATTTTGCACAAATGGTTTTCCGAAAAGTTGTCGTTTCGAGAATTGACAAAAAACGTGAAGTGCACTAAATCTGCAGTGTTCAAGAAGAAGTTTAGAGAAACGTGTTCTCTTGAAGATTTACCGAAATCTGGACGCTAAAAAGGGGCATTGACCAGAATAAGGAGCTGGCAGCGGTACGCCTTTTGGAATCGCCGTGTTCCGTTCGTGAAATTGCCCAAAAAGTGGATATTAGCGTCGGAACAATGCAGAATAACAGAATGGGTAACAATATCAGAACCTACAAGAAGCCGGATGCATCCAAAAGGATGGATTACAGAAAGCTTCTTCGAAAATACGGTTAGGGAACTTGTATGACGTTCTCCTTCAAAATCTGAATCGGCGCATTTTGATGGACGACGAGACCTATAGTACGTCAAATTGGATACCAGTACGCTTCCGGAGCCGCAATTTTTCAACACTGGACAGATGTGCCTTAAGATGTGCGAAACATCCGAACCGAAAAATTTGAGGAAAAGGGTTTTGGTGAGGCAAGCCTTTCACTCTTGTGGCTTGAAGAGTTCTTCCGATTTCACAACGGGAACAATGAACGAAGAAAATTACAGAAAAGACCCAGGTAACCAATAAGCAGTTCCAAAGCGTCTTAACGGCAGCCTATCAAGCAATTAAGTCGCCTTAAATGCAATATTAATGCCGCTTTTGACTCAATATACGGCTGCTTTACTGCAATGCTATGATAATGCTTCATTAATGCTATTTTGCATTCGAAATGCTTATTACAGGCTACAAACATTTAAATAGTATTTGAAATTCAACTTAACAACAGATAGCATTCACGATGCTAATGCTAATATAATGCTTGTAGCATCTGAAATGCAGAATTGGGGTTGATTTACTGCAAATGCTAATGCTTATTGGTTACCTGGGGAATGCATAAAAAACGGCTTCTACCCATCTACCGAAACCTTACGGATCCTCTATTGTTTTGGCCGGATCGGGCATCTGCTCACTACGCTTCTGCTACGTTGGAGATGCTCAAGAAGGAAAAAGTCGATTTTGTAGAAAAATGCCAAAATCTCCTCAACTGCTCTGAACTGTGTCCTATCGAAAGATACTGGGGAATAGTTAAGCGGCATCTTAAGAAAGATGGAAGGAAGAGAAGCAAGCTCTGCTTCAGGAAAACTTGGCCTGCAGTACAACGAAAAGCTACGGAGAAAGTTGTGCAGAATCAAATGGGAGATATCAAGATAAAAGTCCGTGCGTACTTCAGAAATGAGAAGTAGATTTTCAAACTCACGTGAATTCGGTCATATGTATGTTGATTTTCATTTATATAAAGCAAACTTATGAATTTGTTCGAAAATAAATATTTTCCTTTGAGAAACAGGTGTCCACTTTTTTTTAATGAAATAAAATGAGGAAGACAATTTTGGCCATATACTATCCGTTTTCGATTACATTGATGAGAGAAACAAATTTTTCAAACTGTTCATATACAGTTTTGTATGCGAGCAAAAGTGGATCCTATTTATAGCCATGGTTGAACTACTTATACTTAAAGTACGTAATTTAAATTTTAATGCATGAAATTTGTGAATTTTTACTACCGAATGGTACATAAATGAAGAAATTTTGTTCAGTCGAACTAGAGTTATTAGCGGCGGAAAAACACTCGGTATAGAAAAGAGGAACGTAGTTCTACGTTAAAACTAAAATTAAAACGTTCGGTTGTCATCGTTTCTTCTTTCTTAAAGATTTTTTTTTCGTTTATTAAATAATATTCATTAAATGAAGAACTCAAGCACCGTTTACTTTGATCCACCTTAAAACCCCAACTCTGCGCAGGAGGGTTGGCTATTCTAATATTTATATCGTATTACAAAAAGTATATTGAATATACTAACTGCAACGCATAAAAGATATTTCCCTGTAAATTTTTATGACTGGCTACTTAACGTTTAGAATAGAGTACAATAGAATAGAATAGATTAGAATAGAGATGTTAGGCTTTGTATTTTCCATAAATTTAATATTCCTTTAAAATTACTTCATTCTAATTAAAATCCCCCATAACCAGCCTTGAACCTAAACCAGGGATATTGAATAATTATCAACGAGAAAACTGCCATGCATGTAGCCTTGTAACACGTTATAGCTTCATCGTGAGAGCATGGGATTAGTGGTTATTTCAAATCAGTTAGTATTACCTACCGAACGGCATTTACTATTTACAGTTACTTACAGTTCAACCCGTTGCGATTGTTGTTGGAATTGTCAAGTTCATTGAGATTATCATTACATGTGTGACGTAGCGGCGATGCGGTATTGTCAAAGCAATTGTGACTTGTAATTCGCTCATACACGGCTGTTGGGGAGGAATACGTTTCCCATGCAAATAAGGAAATGGACATAGAGTCTACCGGTAAACGTGTTCGCGGTTTGCCAACCGTTGATACTATTTAATAGGGTAGTGCTGGTGGCGATAGCGGTGAATTCACGAGACCTCGCTGAGATAATTTATGCACAAACGGTCGCTACTTCACAGTACCGCTGCCAGCCCCGTACGTTTCAAGAAGCTATTGTTCATGATAATGGAATGTTTAGGATATTTTTAGACGATTTAATGATATGATTACGAATTTTTGATAGGCGTGTATTTATGGTTGTTATTAATAGCCGATTTTACTGTTTCGGTATTGAAAATTTCATTGTTTTGTTTCATCGCTGTACCATATTCCTGATTATTTTAGTCAAACGAAAACAACTATTTGTAGGTCATTGGTGATAACACAGTTTTGATTAGCGAAACACTACTTTTTGAAGTTTCGAAACACTACAGTAAAATAATTAGCCGATTGAGCTTGGAGAAAACTTATACTCAGGTGTTGGTAAACACTATTAGTGATAACCATAATGTTATCTGCTTGAGTTTGCTTTATGTGTCAACAGATTGAATCAACAACAAAAAATCACGGTTACAAGACTCATTACAACGCATGAAATCAACAACAGGGCACCGAATGTTTCGTAAATTGGCGATTTTGTCTTATTTTTAGTTCTTGATACAGGTAGTAGATGCATTTGATACGGGTAGTAGAAATAATTAAAGAGAGTCATAAAAGTATTCAAGAGATAAGCATTCTCTCACTCTCAACCTTCGCTTCGTCCGGAAGAATAGTGAGGCGAAGGTCAAGCCCTTCTGCACTTTATCTTGCGCTTTTATCTTGTTTTGTTTTCCAGAAGCCATCCAACCACGCGGTTGTGTTACCTTGGATTCCCTCTCGTTCATGATTTAATGAAGCACTTGCACCAAGTAGCCTGGTAGTGTGAAGCGGACAGCGAACAGAAACCTAGGGCAGGCGTCATCGTACTTTCCATGCTGCCTATGCTCAGGGTTTCTGGAGTGGAAAATTTAATTTCGTACAACGATGCAACGTGCAGAGAATTGAACTTTTCAAGGCGTTCTCCGGTTGTGACCCTCACGGAGACGACGGCGGTTTTATGAGAATCGATCATGGTGTCTCGTGACAACCGAGTTTAATGGGATCTTGTATTAGAGCCTGTTTCAGATAGGATAACATGAATTCCTTCAGCTCGAAATTATTGCCATTTTTTTAAAGTTGTGCAAGTATTGAAAAGCAGAAACTTAAAGTCGGTAAATTAGTTAGAGAAACACCGGGATAGAGAAGGACACTTTAAATTGAATACAAATTTGATCATGCAATCGATAAGGTTTTTCGTGGCTCACAAAACACGATTGTAGGCCTCTCGCCACTTTCGTTTTTGGCCATACTACAGTGGCAGACAATAAAATAAGACCAAATTCCGGCTTTCATACATAATGTTGGGGGCTTGTTTTTCATTTTAGCGTGAATCAATTGAGCTAAAATTTCGGCTGTCGGCTAGAAATACCCTGAATTTTCATCTCTATCAAATCCATAATTTTTCATTCAGCACTGAAGAAGTCATAGGAAATCAAAAGATAGTCTTATTGTTTTGTCATAAGCGGTGGCTGCAACTTCTAAAGTGGTGAGTGAAAAATTATGAATTTGGTACATACACACTTAGAAAATTTTACAGTATTCGGTAATTTTTTACCGAACTTTCAACAGCTGAACGTTCGGTAATCCGATTTACCGGATTTCGGTGAAATTTTACAGTATTCCGATAAAAAAATTACCGGAACTTGTCAAATTTTACCGAAATCCGTTAAATCGGATAAACGAACGTTCAGCTGTTGAAAGTTCGCTAAAAAATTACCGAATACTGTAAAATTTTCTAAGTGTGTATCTAACTATATTTCTATGGTATAGCCAACATATCAGCTAAATTACTTCAAGGGAAAATGAAACACAAGCCTCCAAACATGACCATTTTGTATGGAAATTTGGCTTTGGTCTTAGTGTATTGTCCATCACTGTACAGCTGGCTCTCATGATCATGAGTATGATTGACCGGCTGAAGTTGATTCTCCGGTATAGCTAGATTAGTTGTAATTAAACACAGAGAATCAACAGATGATGCTAACTGTGTAAAACCTGATGATCCCAAATTTAGGCAAAAGTGAGTAAGACTCACTTTTTTGGAAGCCAAGAACACCTTTGTACTTCCACGAATAATCACTGTGATGTTATGGTAGCAGGGTTAAGTTTGATGGCAGCAGGGTTAAGTTTGATACGCTAAATTCTTGATTATCTTTGTTTTCGGGTTGTTCTCCATTTAGTTGGTTTTAAGGAGATTCACATATATATATATATATCTATATAATAGCACCGATTGAAACCAACGGTAAGGATGCCATTGGGGCCACTCACAAAGTGTGATAATGGTTTACTTTATACAAGGTTTTCAACTTCTCTTAATAATCACATTAAACTGATTGGGACCAACGCACTATGGTGAGATAGGCCACATTTTGCGACAAAAATCGATATCTCGAAAACTATTAACTTTAGGCATAAGATGTCTTCCGAAGATCCAATCTCAAAATTAAAATCTATATTTTGGTTTGGGTGGTGACTAGGATAGTTCCTTCATGCTGAAGAAACTTCACTTGTATATCATCTTCGTATCGTTTAATAACAGTTTTTCTAACTTTCCTTAGGGTGGGTCTTAAAAAAATAGTTTTTTTTGCTCTAATTTTTTACAAATTTGAATTTGAAAACTTTGTGGTTTCTATTAAGTCTCCGGTATGTAGTGCTTCAAAGTTTTGGCAAAGTAACTGACCGGAATCCATTTTCATCAATTGATCGGGTTATAGGTTTGCATTTGGAGCCCAAGAATTGCAGATTGTCTTTGGGATTTCCAAGTTTTGTAAAATAATTTATTCGAGGCTATGATACATTGTATAAGCATTAAGTTTAATAATGGAAAAGCAAGTCTTTCTACAATTGCAACAAGACATTACATACATGTGTAAAAGTTATTATGGTTTCACATTATAATATCCTCTCACTATATTTTACATAATATTCTATATGAAATTGCATACTGATTTTACATTTTCATCATTTTCATTACCTGTTTTAGCATTACTCGGATTTTCATCATTTACTTATATATTACTTTATAATTCTTACCTCGGAGCGTATGGTATGGTATGTCCACGCATCCTTTCTCCCCTGTAGATTAACAAAATGCGTTGTGGTTCAAATCTATTCATTTGAATCCAACTAATTTTACAGAATCATCTTTTGCGGTTAATGCAACGCAGTAGGCCTGGCCACTTTGACGCTTGTATCGTGTCTTTGATATGCTGCAATCATCAATATTGACAAAAATAATAATTGTGCGTCATCTAACCCAATTATTTCCAGGATGCTTTCTGGTACTGACTGCGTTTATATTAGATTAGATTAGATTTAATTTGAATTTGAAAACTTTGTTAAGATGACTTTCAGGACAAAAAATGATGCATAGTTTGAAGATACGAGATAATTGCTGGCTATTGTTTATAAAAAGTTATAGCGGTGGAAGTGTAGAAAAAACGTTTTTTCAAGACATTTTACAACTTTATTTACAAACCCAAACACGTTAACTTAAAGTGCAAACTTTTATCTACAAAATCAATGCAAAATCATTTGTCTCCTCTTGGTCCCTTTAGGAGAAATCCTCATTTTAAAACCGTCCTGCATAACTTTCAATCAGCAGCGTCAAAAATTATCATCAAAGTGCGAAACAACATCAGTTCCTTAAGTATGACAATATTTTTTTATCACAATAGATCTAAAAAATGGTCGCAGTGATGAAAATACCCGACAAGGAATAAAATGACAGTATTTTTGTTTTTATATATATCTATCTCCATTTATTTAATAACATTAATATCGCAGACCAGCAGACATAACTCATAGAATATTTTCCAATACAAATCATCGTCACTAAAACTCTCTTAAGCATACTGTGATGGGTAATACATAACGTCAAACTTAAGGGGATCAACTATGCGTGCCACCAGTGGCGATACTAACTAAGAAATATTTAAATTGACCAGTAAATACGTAATCGATAAAGAAACTGCAAAATTTTTGTCTGTTTGTCTATGTTTATAAATTAACATTTGTTTACTTACATTTATTTATTTATATCAACATATTTATATTCTATCTATTTAGATGAGATACAGCTAAGTTTCGTCCCCAAAGTTTTTTAAAATTAATATATCTACAATTTTATAGGATGTAAAATTCCTCTAAATTATAAGAATAAAAAGTTAGAATTTTTACTATGAGCATAAAAGGACCACCCTAGTCATCACCCGAACCAAAAAATAGATCTTATTTTTTAAGATTAAATCTTCCGAAGACGTCATATGTCTAAGTTTAATAGTCTTCGAGTTATCGATTTTTGTTGCGAAATTTGGCCACTGTACCATAGTGCAACGGTAAGGCTGCGATTGGGGTCTCTCAAAAAGTGTGATGGTGGTTTTGGTTGGGAAGACAAAATTATTTAAAATGTTTGAGGATCGATTAACATTGATTGAAACCAACAGAATGGGTGCTAATCCAATGCCAGTGGTTGATAAAAAAAAAATATTCCGGAAAATGTTTTGTTTTGGGCGACGAATTATTACTTCCCTTATTCGAAGTCGTACATGCTCGGAAACGATCGATACTATTCCATGGATAGTTCTACTGCATCTCCGAACATAAAATATAAGTTTAAACATAAGTTTGAACAGAGTCCCGGTTTGGCTATCAATCAAGATGTGTTCTGAATACCCATTCGATCCCATTTGTACCCACAACCATAACCCGACATATCTGCCTCAGTGTCGCCCAATCGAAGATTTCTTCGGGATTTTGAGCTCCTTGGTGTACAAAAATATCTGGTGAACCACAAATTGCAAACAGTTGATTGGTAGAATCAAGACATACTTTCGCAAAGTTGATGTGAAGGCCGTTCAACGCTATTGTTCCGACATCAAACGCAAGCTTTGCCGGATTAAAAAAAAAACAGCCGATTATGGATTGATTTCAAAAAGCTCACTATTTTTTTTTCTAATGAGATCTTCTTCAAGTATGTTTGTCTTTTTAGTTGCTACCCGTTATTTGTCCATGGCTGCATTTCACCAGCCTCGCTGTCTACAAAGGTTCCGCAGGTCACCTTCTACTTTATCGATCCACCTTCCTCGTTTCCCGCCTGTTCTTCTTGTGCCTGCCAACTGGGCTGTCGTTTGACATTCGTACGCAATAAAAACCACCATCACACTTTGTGGGTGGCCCCAATAGCATACTTACTTTTGGTTTAATTCGGTTCAAATCGGAAATCGGTGCTAGCTGTCTGTATCCGCAATAATCCGGACACCTCAAAACATGAATTAAACATATATTTCGCATTATATTTCCGTCGCAGTTGTTTATTTCAGATTCATGGGATGTGTTTTAACAATTCGTGAAGACAAATAATTATTCGGTATTTGCATAAAATGTTCGAACTTTGCGCTTAACTCCGTCCATTAGGGTTTGTACAGACTCTTCAGAAAATCGCAGGAACCGTTCTCATTCAAATTTGCAGGAAGTGTTTGATGTCTTTGATCTTTTGCTTCTTTCCAGAAAGCTTTCCGCCTTCATCAGAGCCCAATATCTCTCAGATTGGTCGTAGCTCTAAAAAATTTGGGCGGTTTGAGGTTTTTGGTACAATGTTCACTTGATTTGCTTGGTACCACTCCATCACAGTTTTAGCATAGTGGCATAGATGCCGGAAATCGGGCCAGAACAAAGGTTCTTTATTGTGACTTTTTGATAAAGGGTAGCAGCTGCTTCTGGCACATACTCTTTCTGATAGATCTCCTTGTTTATTGTGCTCAGAAGTGACGAAAGATTTACTTCCTTTGCCACACGTGCAAATTGCTTGCCACGCAAGGTATTTTTGGGAGAAATTTCGATGCCTTCTTCGTTCTGAAATGCTCAGCTAAAGTATTTATGGCCATAGCAGAATAAAAAAGCCAGCCCTAGAAGCTGCTTGAAATCCTCCAGGACATAAGTTTCATCGTCCATAACAATGCATGAAAACTTCGTCAAATATTCGCAGTACAAACGTCGAGCCCGTGATTTTGATGCCAAATTTCGTTTGTCGTTGCGATTTTGGAACGGTTTTTATTTTATGGATTTTTTGTTTTAAACGTTTATGTTTTGATTTATTTAAAAAATTAGCTTCTTCACTGTTGTCAACAATCAATATGGCGTAAAAATCGCACAGTAACTTCTATTTATACAGTAATAAAATGACACATTACTGTCCTTTGCATTAAAATTTTTTACAATATTTAATGATAATAAAAAAATTCAAATGCACAATCAGAACAAAAAAAAAATTAATTTAATCTCATCAAAACCCCCCTATTTAGCGGCGAATATAATTTTTATGCATAATCACTGATTGAAGAAAAAATCGCAGCAAGTCAGTGCTTGGAAAGGGCCTTCAGACGTGTTTTGTTTTTGCTGCATCCTTTTCGCGAAAAATAAAAATCAAAAATATATTCGTAATTCAACCTAATCGAACAGTGAAATCATAAGACTTCCCACAAGTGTTTTGTGTAAGATGTAGGTGAATACAATCGATTCCTCCCCAATTTGTGATGGTCGATAGTTTTTCCCGTTTTTTTATGTTTTTGTGCTTTGCCCCCGCACCCGGAGGAAGAGTTAATATCAGCTTAATTGTGTTTGTTAGTGCGGTTAATATTGTGCCACGCGGAGAAATGATTAAATTAGAGTATTTTCAGCTTTGTCGCGAGTGAATTGATGATTATGGGCTAGTTTAGAAGTCGATATAGAGTCGCCTCATAGCGGCGGATTTTTTTTACTGCCATTGAGTGTGGATTGAAATACGGAAAAGCCAGTGCAAAGTAGCAAACGGCCATTTGCTGGTCACAAGCAAAGAACCAGTTAACGCGCATGTTCGCGTGAGTGACTTTCTTAGAGTATATAATTTCATTGGATGTACAGATGGAGAGCTGTGAATTTTTTTATTTTCGTTGCACAATGATTGTGATTTTCAAGTAAATTTTTTCTCAAAAGTGCTTTTTTTACCTGTGATTTTCGTTGTATTGCATTTATGCGCGAAGTGCACGTTAATTGAACTCGGGCTGTTCCATTCGAAAAGGATGATGTGAAAATATTTGCCGAATAACGGAGTGGGGGTTTTTGTGAGACATAAAAGCCTCCTTTAGTATCACATGGAAGCCGTCCAAATGAAGTCTATATATCAGCAACAAATTCCGGTGAGGTTCATCTGATTACAAATCAATTTGAACGATACTGCTCAATACGTGCCATCCTCAAAACAGTAAGATTTGATGATGGAAGTGTATGCACAGTACCTATATCCATTTGATGTTTGTACTGTGTCTATGCGGGGCATGTTGTAAGGGAAAGTGAATTCCTCGGGAATGGACTTGAGTAACCAGGCATTCTGAAATGGATCACTGGAATCCAACAGAGCTATCACCTTCCAACTTCCCGGGCTAAAAGTGTTTGTCCATTCGACAACAGTTCGTTTAACTGCAAACATTTTTTCTTCCATAAAAACACTGCCGGACGGTGGGCTTTGCATTGTGTTTAAAAAGACACACATACACACAATAATTATGCATCACATTGAAATTTTTTTAAATTTTGCATGTTCGTACTAATCTCAAATTGCTCCGCATATTGTCATTGTTTACACCTGAATTAAAGCGATTTTATTTGGGGAGAAAAGATTAAAAAATCTATGTCTGATGTATCAGCATGTATCACGAAGCTTTGTCACACACTCAGCCGATTGGATGTTTTGGAATGGCAAAGAAAGTCCTTAATTGAGAACTTTGTAAAGTGCACTGAGCGAAATAAACTTTCGATATTCATAAGATTGCATAATGATTATTATTACAAGAAATCAGTATGAATTTCAAAAATTTGTCTTATGAAATATAATGATTTTGAAAATAAAAATATGGAGCAAGCGAACCTTGAACGTTGTTCCTATGGGTCTAGTGGCTTGCCCACAAGTAGATATCAACACTTGTAATTAAGAAAGCTTTAAATGCGTACAAGAAATGTCGCAAAATCAAATCCAATTCAAACAAGAACTTTGGAGCAAGTGCAAACTGCTTGTTTTCATCGATAAAGACGTTAAGATCAACGCTTTGTATTATAAACAGTTTTGGCAGAATGTCTTGAACTCAAGCTGTGAAAGAATGTACGGGAAGCATGATTACGTGTTTCAGCAAGATGGGTTTGAAAAATGTTTTAGCTGGTCAAAAAAGTTTAAGGCAGTGTTGTTCCGAAACTTATGTTGTAATTGATCCATGTAATATTACTGTTCAATAAATGCCAATAAACTCTCAAATAACTTTTGTTAATCAATCGGAGTTTGAATTTGTATGCGAACATGGTTTTGCATACGGTGTATATTGTGCAGTGTGCCATGGAAGTCATGTTTTTTTTTGTGTCAGAAATATCAATGTTGCTCTACTAAGTTTGATTCAGCTTAATAATGGAACAATTTTCAAAAATTTGAATGATTGATGCCTATTCTCTTATTCTGAAAAGTTGTTGTTATGGAAAATCTACATGATAAGCTGAATACTGTAGCAGCAGAGTGATTTATGAATTTTAGCGAGCAATCTAAACAAAAAAATTGAGTTATCCTCATCGTAATTCCCATACAAATCACAAACTAGCCGCTTACAGTCAGTTTCCAACTGATTTTCTTAAAATGTTGGGAGGCTTTATAACCTTCTAATTTGAAATCGTTTAAGAAAAGGCGAGATGCTTTTAAAATTGAAATCAGTCTTATTTCTACGTATGTTTCTGTCTGCAGACTATTATTGGTTCTGAAAAGTTGGTCATATCTAAATTCAATACGGATATTTTCAGAGCAATGATAATGGTGTAGGAGCCGCCGATCAGAAGTTTGACACCATTTTGAAATCCAAAATGGCCGACATCGGTTTGATATTTGTTCAATATGCAACAATATGGGCATTTTCTGAAATGGAGTTTTGTCAGAATGAAAAAAACAGATATCCTTTACCATTTTGGACATCAAAATTGCGGGAATTACACAATATGGTTATTATCAGCACACTGATGAGGTGTAGAAGCTGAGAATTAATGGTTGAAACCGCTTGAATCCATGCTCCTAGCTTTTCTCATTACTGCTCCATGGGAAATAGCCTGCTTCTAAATTGGACCCAAACTCAGCATGCGACACCTCAAATCACGTGGCACTTTTTAAAACTACCAATTAATGTCATATCAAGTGCCTAAGAAAACGATATGGCACATCCGGACACGTTTCTATAAAATCGACTCCCTAAACCCCATGAGAATTCAATAACGAGTTTATTGGTGGTAAAATCAAGTAACTTAAAACATTGTTTGAAAAGCTGGT
>JAHHFK020003059.1:0-55372 GCA_024533555.2 Aedes koreicus
CAAATTCATAAAATATGATTACTCAGAGTTTGACGTTTTAGATATATTAATAAAATTGAGTTAATGTTACTCAACACGAACTCCTTTGCAAGAGCGAGTAATGGCGCTATAACCATAAGCCATATGGAGCTAGGACTAAAGTGAATGCTAAAGTCCCAATCGTGTGAAGCGAAATGGAGCAGCACTTAACCTTCTTAGACTAGATGCTCCCAACGATCATTTTTAAATAAATTGTTGTTCTGTACACTAAACAGGGCATTCTGTTCAACTATTCTCTCCGACTATTAATTTCCTTTCTCCTTTAATATCTACTCAAGGCTACGTGGGTTCCCCGTGTCTTCTTAAGGTAGATACCAAATCCTACCTATCACCAACGGTTGCATGGACGTGGCCAGGTAGGCGATCGAGGAGTGTCTTCGTGGAGATTATTGCGTGAAGAAACGTATCAGTAACTGGTTTCGTTTCATGGTGGCATGCAATGTCTTCAATGAATTATTCCAAATCTTGGTAATTACCCAGGGCAGGGCCAGTGTTTCACCGCCGTATTTTAATATCTCGCTTGGAGGTTGGTCAACACCCGCAGCATTGTTGTTTTTCAACCGACCAATTTCCTCTTCAACTTCCTGAAGGGTTGGGGTCGGGGTTCTGTCATCTTCTGCGCGTGTTCCTAGATTAATTACCGTGCCACTTTCGTTCGCTGTAACATTGCCGTTCAGGTGCTCGTCGAAGTACTGCTTCCACCTTTCAATCACCTCACACTCTCCTGTGAGAAGGTTACCATCCAAATCTCTGCACATATCGGCTTGTGGTACGTACCCAACAAACATCGGTGTTGAATTAGAGCTTGTTCAAGCAAATTTGGAGAAGATATCCAGCTGCTTCTTCTAGAATAGCTGAATAGCTTCTCCAAACTTGTTTGAACAAGCTCTAATTCAACACCGATGTTTGTTGGGTAGCCTTTGCGCGAGCTGTTCAACTTCTCGTAGAATTTGCAATTTTACCTCTGGGAACCTCTAAAGAACCGCGACTAACAAATAATGCGTTCGAATTCGACCAGACGAACAAAAAATGACAAACCGTCAACAGCGCCAACGAGTGTTAAGATTATCAACTATAAGTAAGTTAAAACCACTCAACCGTTCCTTACGCGAAGAGAACGGGATGATTGAGTAGCTGCAACTTAAAACTGAGTTGTTTTGAACTTCACATTAAACTATAAACGAGAGTGTTCCTTACACACTTAAACATTATTCACGGGCTCGGTTAAACATTTTACTGATAACTCAGCAAAAAATCGAACGATGCCGAGTCTCAGCATCACTTGAAACTGAAATATCGGGTAACTCCATTATTAAACCGATTCTCGGCAACACTAGGAGCCGAGCACAAACGTTAACCAAACTTCAACCGACCTCAGCTGCCTATCATGCCGAAATGTCGGTTTAGCAGTGTTGTAAGCCGAGGCTCGGCTTTTTATCTGTCAACTGCCATGCGCCATATTGTTTTCATTCGCAAGTGGAGTAAGTCGTATGTTATAACGGTGAAAATGGAGCAATTCCTCGATCAAATGTAGCACGAGGCACTACATCAATTACATTGATAAAACCTCGTCATCTACGCCAATTCACACGGTTCATGGCTGCTTCTCTCCATCCTCGATTGCGCCCCACGCTCTCCAAGTCTTGGTTTTTACCTGATCCACCCATCTAGCTCGCTGTGCTCCACGCCTTCTTGTACTAGCCGGATTCGGCGCAAACATCATCACATCATTTCTGTTTGTTTCGAGTTTTAACCGATATATCATTGCTCATGCCGAGATTACCAGCTAACTATATGAGTTTTCAGCTTGCCCCAAACCGAGATTATCGATTAACATAAAAAGCCGAGATCGAAACCGAGAGGTCGGCTGTGCGGATCTCGGTTTCAGAAAGCCGAGGACTCGGCATATAATTCTAAGTGTTTATTAATTTTTGCAAACATTGTTTATAAGATAGATCTCTACGACAGATTTCACGAAAAAAACAACAACCAAAGAATTGGCTTATTTTCAAAATAATTTTTAGTTCGCGTAAAGTCAATTAAAATATTTATAGTGACATGAAACATCGAACACAAAAAAAACCTAAATTTGAGTTTATCTGTCATTACTGGCTAGATGGGTCTGTTAGGTAAACTAGTACGCTCTATCCGAGCGCCCCCCGTGCAGCATAAATTACCTCAATTTTTGTCCCATGCACGGGGGAGCCGTAACAATACCGATGGTGTGATATTTCTCGCATTGTTGAATTATCAGCCTATTGCTGTTTTGTGCTTTTAGATATAGTTTCAGTTCCAATAAATGTGTCGAGCCAGTCGGTCGCTCTTTCTTATGGAAAAATAAAATCTAGTTTATTCTAAATCGATGGCTTTTGCTTAATCGCGAGTGCCGTGGACAAAAGGGTTTTACCAAAAACAAAATCCGAAGGAATACGCAAGTTTCCAAAGTGTGACGGGTCCGAATAGGGTCAATTCAACCTAAATCATTTTCTTTTGATTCACTCAACGCAACGTTGGGTTTTTTCACTAAATTTTGGGTACTTTTTTCTAAGTGTGTAGGAGTCTTGTGATTCGTGAGAGACCAAGGACCTGGCTGTCATTTTCCTGTAGCTTACATCTCTTACAACCAAACGTCAAAATATTCATTGTTTGTAAACAACACAGGTGTTCGTACCCGTAGTAACAAACGTCAGATGGGCCTTATTCAAATTAGGCCCGCAATATGTTGCATACTGTCAAACGCTAGTAAATAGGATAGGGTTGCCAGGTCCCTGTGAGAGACCAACGTTGAAAGTCATTGTTTTCAACTGGCTTTTGGGCCCTAATCATGAATTACTCGAGAATTGTGAGTTGTGTTGCCTTGCCGAATGGTTCCGAAACTTGGTAAAAGAGACGCACTTCACCTCACCTCCCCCCAACGACGTGTTTGTCGGAGAACAACAAAGGCTGAAACCATATCCCGTTCCCAGTAGGTTTATAGGTTAGAAACGGTAGCACAGTAGGTTTATAAGTTAGAACGGTAACGAGTTTGAACCCACCACTTTTCATCCGTTTATGAGTTTGGCAGTGTGCAATAAAAACCTCCCCGAATAAACTAGTAAACAAATTACCTTAAGTGGCGTCTCGGATTCGTCGTGGCTCTCGTCGCTGCTGGAGTAGCTGGAGGAAGAGTAGCGTCGTTCGTACCACTGCCGGCCGCCTCCACCGACGTCGCACATCGATCCCGTGCTGGTTATCGTCGACGTCGAGGGCTGCGGACTTACGCAACGTCTCGTCGAAACGCGCGTCCTTCGCACCGGAATCCGCGACCGGAACGATGCCGACTTCCGTAGGGACGACATTATTGTTTGTTTCTGTGGATGGCGAACGCACTTTGGCTACGCCGGTTGCATCACTCCTTCCGGCTCGGTCCGATCTCTGTTTGTGGGATGTAATCGAGAAAATTAAATTATAATTTCAAATCGCATTCAACAGTGTGCGTGCATTGTGTATGAGGATGTAGCGAAGCGTGTTTCCTTGGGAGGATAGTTTCTTAACCTATCTTTGCCATCATCCCGAAGCCAGAGGATCAGACACAATGGAACGGAGAGTAGAAATCAATTACGAGGACTTTAAATTTGTTCCCAACGCATGGATAGGAATACTTTCTTGCAAGAAGAGTGATGGCGGCAGATTGATCCGAGCTTCTGCTTCCATACCTTCCCAACGTGTGGCACGCGAATGGTCTATTATCCCACTGCCGTTCCATTTCCCGGTCGAGCAGCGTGGATCTCTTTATTCTCGCTAGCCGTCTGCAGGGCGGAAGAAGCAGTTTCTTGTTCGCTGGTAGAGTCTTTTGTTAAAGGCGAAGCTAGGGGGTGACAGCCACGATTCCCGTCGAAGGTCGGACTACTTTACCGATTCGTTCCGGATGGGTCATTTTGAGACTAAAATCGGCAATGTTGTTGAATCAAGAATGTTCGCATTTATGAAAATTATCAAACTAGTTTTTGTTAAACTTCACTAAATATTAAAGTGCTCCAAACCTTTCTGAGGTTCAGATTTTAATGTCTTATAGAATCAACCGGAGCTATTACTATAATTACTAATAAATGTATGTCTGTACAGCTTCATGGGACATAATCGGGTTTATTCTGCGAGTCAAGTGATTCGAAATGAGTCGCGCTCATTTTACGAGTCGACGATTGTCGAATCGAGTGAGTCGACACTCCATTTGATTTGCACGGAAAGACGAGTTACTCGATTCGACAATTCAAGCTGGTCAATGCATTAGGTCCTAAGTAACATTGGGAGACTCTCTACATCGGCTTTCTCTTTGCGTTCCTACACGGCGGGACAATTTTACTCAATTTTGAATCGTTTTTTTTTACCTGGATGCTCTATCCTTTACTTTTGAATTATAAATATTGCCGATATATTTTACCGTTAGCGAGTTATTTACGATTTTCTCATAAAATTACGCCTTTTTCAAATGTGTTTTACTATATAGTTTTCAAATATAATATGCAATAATATAAAACCTTCCAAATGCAGTTGAGAAATATTTTTTCTCTCTGCCCCTATCAGAGAGATCAACGTTTGAAAAAGCTCTAATTCGGTCAATTCAAAAGCTACAGAAAAATTTGTTCAACAAAAGTTGCTTAAAATTGTTTCATCTACAACTTTTCTGAAGAATATATTTCTGCAAATAAAAAAGTTAGATTTTCAATTTCTCTGAAAACAAGGACCACCCTAGTTTTTCTTCAAACCAAACGACGGGCCTAATCATTAGAAACAACTTTGTAGAAGATAACTTTGCTCCAAAAATTCAAACTTAGGCTGAAAACGTATCTTTCCAGCTAAATTCGCATTCTGTACCACAGTGCAATGGTAACACATTGCACTTAGTTTTGAATTCTAATTCAATTTGAGGTCTGGCATGAGAGGTTTCGGTCCGTGTAAAAAACTGGCCACTTCATCGGGGTACCCGGATCATGTCCAGATGTGGTCAATGTGGTTCTGGTCACTTGATGCTACCACTATTGCACTTATTTTGGATTTCGTATGTGATTTGAGGTGTCGCATAATATGTTTTGGTCCAAGGAAAAAAAAACTGTTCTTTTCCCCGGAGGTACCCAGAACATGCCAATAAGGTTTTGGGCACTTGATACCACCCCTATTGCATTAAATTTTGAATTCTAGTGTGATTTGAGGTGTCGCATGGTACGTTTCGGTCCAGATCAAAAACTGGCCACTTCTCCGAAGGTACCCGCAACATGTCCGGATGTGACCAGTGTTCTCCTGGGCACTCAGTATGACTATCGTTGATCTTGTTATCGAATCTTCATGTGATTTGAGGCGTCGCATGATAGATCTGAAACGTTTTAGACAAGGATGGTTCCAATCGTATCATAAATCATTCGTTGCAAGCTCTTCTTTGATTCAAAAGACGCACACAATGAGAAGTTCTGCTTCACCTCTCAAACCGAAAACTTATGGGCCTAGGTAAACATTGAATGAACATAGCATGAACTTCGTCGCCTGTCAATTGTATGCGTGTTCATCATTGCTTGCTTGTACAATTTATTGATTCATTCGTTGGCTTCTGTTGGTGATTCATTTTCGTTTCCTGATTCGATTGAGTGCTAATGCTCGAAGCTTCCGATCGGATCACTTGGTGATTGTGTGGTACCGCGTTCAAAGCAAAAAGGAATCGGAAGCCGGAAATCACAGTGCAGCCAGTAAATACAGCGGGAAAATCAGAAAGTGTAGCAACTAAACGCCAAATGTTAATACAAAGTGACCTGTGTTCCTTAAGGCCAGTATTTTCTGTTTTTGGTAGATACTGATGATGGCACAGGTTACTTAACGTCTGTATCCACATTAATCCGGACACCTTCAAATCATTGTAACTTTTGAAATATTGCACGTAGGAATGAAAAATTTCACTGTGGTATAGCTGAGAGTCTATGATGAAAAAGACTATGATTGATGTTTACATTTCATGTTTAGTATTCAAGATGGCGACGAAAGAAAAAACAAGTGCGCGAGCGAATTTTGTACGGGCGTACGGCAAATCCTAACTTGTCAATACGGGACCTTGCAAAAACATTGGATTTGCCTAAATCCACTGTTCACGATGTGCTCAAATCATTTTCGGAACGTTTGACGGTGGAGAGGAAACCGAGAAGTGACAAAAACATTGGACGCGCTGATCCTGTCATGGACCGAAAGGTGAAAAGGTTATTAACGAAAAACCCAAATCTCTCCATTCGAACGGTGGCTCGTAAAATAGGGATGTCGCCTGGTTTTGTCCAAAAATCAAAACAACGTTTGGGACTTAAGTCGTATAAAGTAAAAACAGTTCCAAATCGCAACGACAAACAGAACTTGGCAGCAAAATCACGGGCTCGACGTTTGTACTGCGAATATTTTACGAAGTTTTCATGCGTTGTTATGGACGATGAAACTTATGTCCTGGAGGATTTCAAGCAGCTTCCAGGGCTGGCTTTTTATTCTGCTATGGCCAGAAATGCTACAGCTGAGCATTTTAGAACGAAGAAGGCATCGAAATTTCCCAAAAAATACCTTGTGTGGCAAACAAATTGCACGTGTGGCAAAAAGAGTAAATCTTTCATCACTACAGGCACAATCAACAAGGAGATCTATCAGAAAGAGTGTCTGCAGAAGCGATTGCTACCCTTCATCAAAAGTCACAAAGAAAAACCTTTGTTCTGGCCCGATTTGGCATCATGCCACTTTGCTAAAACTGTGATGGAGTGGTACCAAGCAAATCAAGTGAACATTGTACCAAAAACCTCAAACCCGCCAAATTGCCCAGAGCTACGACCAATCGAGAGATATTGGGCTCTGATGAAACGGAAGCTTTCTGGAAAGAAGCAAGGAATCAAAGACATCAAACACTTCCAGCAAATCCAGGACAAAGACGGCTTCTACGATTTCTGAAGAGTCTGTACAAACCCTATTGGACGAAGTTAAGCGCAAATTTCGAAAATTTTATGCAAATACCGAATAACTATGTTTTGTCTTCACGAATTGTTAAAACATATCCCATGAATCTGAAATAAACAACAACGACGGAAATATAACGCGAAATTTATGTTTTATTCATGTAAAATAACACTCTCTGATGTTTCACATTATCGAATTAAAACACAAAAAAGTACTTCCTAAGACAAATTTTTCCCCTAGTTGGTTGAAGAATTTTTCAAACGTTCGTGGGGAATTGAATAGACATTTAAAGAAGATTTATTTCCTCCCAAAGTTCAAAGAAAACCTTCCCCAAAGCTTGAAGTTTATCGTTTCCGAAATGCTGACGAAAACCTCCTGGAGGTCCGCAGGAGAAAATGCCAGTTCAAATCGCAATTTTGGGTTTATAAGGATTTTTCAGACCATGACTTGGGCTAGTAGAATGCTTTCAAACCATGATAAAACGACGTATAGACTGTTCCGATAATTATAAAAACACTAATGACTAACCGTCAATTCAAAATGCGTGCAGTATTCAACCAACTTCTGGCTGCGTCCAGTTGTTTACATCCACATTAAACTGATGTTGTCATTTTTTTCAATTTTTCCAGGGGAAGTTTTAATATGCGTGGTCTTTCTCCCGAGCAAAGAAAACGGATTGTGTACAAACGGTTCACCGTCAGTCTTTCGATCAGAAAACTGGCTAAGGAAGAAGGTGTGGGCATCCGTGCAGTTCAACCCGCATTACGAAAGTATCAACAACAGTGCTCTTTCGTAGATCCTCCGAGACGGGGTAGAAAACCCGGTCCCGCTGATCCTACAATCGACAGAAAGGTAAGGGACTATTTCAAGCGTCATCCTTCAGCATCAGTCCGAGATGTGTCGAAAAAGCTAAGTACTTCGGCGACTAATGTTATGCGTGCCAAGGAGAGAATGGGCCTGCAGACTCGTCGGAAGCAGAAGCAGCCAAAACGAAGCACCAAACAGGCTGAATCTATGAAACCGAGGGCTCGAAAGCTGTACGACAAACTGCTGACCAAAAAAAATCAGGCTGTGTTATCATGGACGATGAAACTCGATTATAAAACTCTGCCGGGACCACAGTTTTATACCTCGCCGAAGAGGAAGGATGTTCCTGAATCAGTGAAAGCGATTTACACCGAAAAATTCGGCAAGAAGGCCATAGGCGGATGTGGAAAAATATCGCGACACAATGAATGGTCAAATCTACGTGAAGGAGTGTCTGCAAAAAAGGTTGCTATCCTCGATCAAACAGCATAACAAGCCTACAATCTTTTGGCCTGATCTTGCTTCCTGCCATTACTCTAAATATGCACTAGAGTTATACAAGAGGAACAATGTCGTATTTGTACCAAAGGAGGTGAATCCACCAAACTGCCCAGAGATTCGCCCTTTCGTAACCTTCTGGGCTTTGAAGCAGAGAAAACACATGAAAAATTCAAGAAAGATTGGCCAAAAGTGGTGAAAATGGTAAGAGAAAGCACTGTGCAGAAGCTTATGAGTAGTGTTAAGGGAAAACTAAGAGAACTCGCCTACCCTACGAAAAATCAAGCAAATTGAAATGTAAATGGAAAGAAAACAATCTATAATTGTTAAATCTGTATTCTCCGTACGTGGAGTAACGATTATGATGTAGAAGGAGATGTCCGCTCATCACCACGAGGCACCAAGAGTGGACAGTAATGTTTGCTAGAATGAAAGATATGAAGAGAAAGTGTTGAAAGTTCCGTCAGTGTACGGTAGGTTGAAAATTGAATAGAAGTATTGAAAATTGAGCGAAAGGGCATGGGTAAAGTAGTACTCGAACCAAGGATGTTACCTTTGCCTAACATCCCACTGCGGGGTAGATCAAGGCACGGACGAATCCTCCACCTCAACAGGCAAAAGTACCATGTTGGAACGCGCTCATGTACCACTGATAGCTTGTTATAGTTTCTAGCCGTAGTCTGTAGTTTGTATGCAATAAAACGGAGTGTGTACAAACAATGGAAACCGTACATCCCGAACTGTTCAGCCGGCGTCGGGAGATGGCGCCATGGAGGAGGAATAACGCTGCGACGCGCAGTAAACAGTACCATGGAGACCTCTTCTCAGTTCGATACCGTCCCGCCTTTTGCTGTCGTCGTTCATCGGAGTCGTTGCGGTCCTGTTGTCGCTTCTGACGAAGAGGTTCTCCAAGCTGCGAATTCAGGCAAGTACCCGCAGTTTGTAGAGCGTACTCTTTCTGATAAATCTTCCGATTCCAGCCTTCTTTCTCCTGCTGATGCTTCCACTGGACCGCCGTTATCAACGCCCGCCAGCCTGATACATACCTGTCATCTCGCCTATGCTCGTCATCAACACACATCGACCGTCACTTTAATCGGTCTGGAACGCACGTCACAAAGCAGTATGGAAGCCCTTGGCCCTCCTAGCTCAGCTGTGCCCACTGCCGGTCTCAACAATGTTCTAATTACTAGTTCCAGCCGTCAAAGTCGTCCCGGCCCTGGCTCTCCAAGCTGCCATCTATGGCAAGTATCCTTCATCTAATGACGTTGCTCGGGCTGATGCTGCCTCATCTTTCAGATCGCTGCCTGCCGAATCCTCTGCCCCCTTATTGAAAGTCCTTCTGTACTACCAGAACGTAGGTGGTATCAACAGTTTGCTCGCCGAGTACCAGTTCGCATGCAGTGACGCATGCTACGATGTTTATGCCTTCACGGAAACCTGACTTAATATAAACACATTATCGAAGCAACTGTTCGACGACACGTATTATGTCTACCGGCAAGACCGATCGTCGCTCAATAGTAAAAAAAAATCGGGTGGTGGAGTTCTTCTTGCCGTGCGCTCAAAATTCAAATCTCGACCTCTGAAGCCTCAAGAAGACTCAACGGTTGAACATCTTTGGGTGGCGATATCCACTAAAACCGGGACTCTGTTTATCTGTGTGGTCTGTATTCCCCCCGATCGTTTTAGCGACAGCAGCCTTATCGTGGATCGTGGATCGTGTCACGATTGGGACCCAGCGACAACATCGTCATCGTGGGAGATTTTAACCTCAGCACGATTTCATGGCATATCGACACTAACGGCTTCCGCTATCCAGACAATTCCTGTTCGTCATTCTGACCGGCTTCGCTTGCTTCTTCTCCTTGCTTGATGCTTATTCTACCACCAGACTTCGGCAAGTTAATGGCATTCGAAATGCGAATAACCGTTTGCTGGATCTTTGTTTCATTAGCGAAGAATTGGGTCAAAGATGTTCCGTTTTTCAAGCTCCGACACCGCTTGTCAAAAGCTGCAGAAATCATTCCCCTCTGCTACGGACACTGGAGTTTAATCCTAAGTACAGCTTCCAATGATAACATCGAAAACGTTTATTATGACTTCACCCAAGCTGACTTCGAGGGAATGAACAACTTTCTCGCCGGCGTGAATTGGAACACGACCCTTGCAAACGGGGATGCGAATTTTGCTGCTTCGACTATGTGTGGTATTTTGCTGTACGCCGTTGATGAATTCGTGCCTAAGAAACTCAACCGTAAGCCTCCCAAACCTGATTGGTCTAATTCCGACCTCAAACATTTGAAACGAGTTAAAAGGGCTGCTCTGAGGAAACACAGCAAATATCGCACCGATTCTACGAGGACAAACTACGCACGCGCCAATGAAGATTACAAACACCTCAATAACAGCTTGTACAACTCTCATCAATCTCAATTGCAGAATCGTCTCAAAACGAAACCGAAGAGCTTTTGGACGGTTCGTGTATGAACAACGGAAGGAAACCGGTTTACCCTCCACCATGACTGACGGCGCTCACGAAGCTGACTCTGTCGCGGATATCGCCAAGTTGTTCCGTACGCAGTTCAGCAGTGTCTTCGGCGACGAAATTCTGGCCTCGAAGCTGCTACTAGCAATGTTCCCCGCTTGTCTGTGTTTGGCTCTGCACTCAGTATCCATAGTGATATGCTGATTTCAGCCGGGAAGCAGATGAAAAGCTCAACTCCTGATGGTATTCCTTAAATTGTCCTGAAGCGTTGCCTTAACACACTCGCGGCTCCCCTGACTACGGTCTTCAATTTGTCATTAGCTTCCGAGGTGTTTCCTAAATGCTGGAAAGAGTCGTTTATTTTCCCAATACACAAAAAGGGATGCAAACGATCCGTCACCAACTATCGTGGGACTGCTGCACTAAGTGCTGTATCCAAGCTATTCGAACTAATTGTTCTCCAAAGGCTGGTCCATGACTCTTCACAGACTATTTCTCCTGACCAACACGGTTTTATGCCCACGCGCTCGACAGCGACCAACTTTGCCGTATTTACATCGTTCGTCATCCGTGAAATGGAACGCGGTCATCAAGTAGACGCCATCCACACAGATCTCAATTTTTTGCAATTTCAAAATACGAGAAAATGGGGGTTCGCGATCAATTGTTGAACTGTCTCCGCTCATACCTGACTGGTAGAACTATGTCTGTGAAGATTTCAGATTATGCCTCGTCCAGCTTTTCAGTAACATCCGGCGTTCCGCATGGCAGCCACCTTGGCCCATTCCTTTTCCTGTTATATATGAACGACGTGAACTTGGTCCTCAGATGCCTAAAATTATCCTACGCGGACGACCTAAGGCTGTGACCTACGTCATAAAATGTCCAGAAGACGCCGATTTTCTTCAGCAGGAACTACAAGTGTTCGACGACTGGTGCCGGAAAAACAGAATGGCCTTAAATGTATCCAAATGCTCGGCTATCTCCTTTGGCGGAAAACGTGCGATGTATCTCAACGAGTACATCCTTCGAGGAACACACTTGAAACGTGAAACAAAAGCCAAGGATCTGGGAGTAATGCTCGACTCCAAACTGTCATTCGAGAACCACATTGCCTTTATTGTTTCGAAAGCCTCATCGCAGTTAAGATTTATCTTCCGCTTCGCAAAAAACTTCAAAGACGTTTATTGTCTGAAGGTTCGTCCTTTTTTGCAGTACTGTGCTTTCGTTTGGTCCCCTTTCTACCAAAATGCAGTCCAGAGGATCGAAGCCGTTCAGCGAAGGTTTATACGCTTTGCTCTGCGACATCTTCGTTGGCAAGACCCTCGCAGATTGCCAAGTTATGAAAGTCGGTATGCGCTCATCAGCCTGGAATTGTTGGAAGCGAGGCGTATGGTGGCCAAAGCGTGTTTCGTTGGTGACCTCCTTCAGGGAAACATCGACGGTTCCACTTTACTTGGTCTCTTGATCATCAACACTCGACGACGAAACCTACGTTTACAATCTTTCTTTATAAACCGGCACTCAAGGACCAACTACGGCAAACCTGAAACGTGTTTAATTTTAATGTATCCCGTGATGTTAATAAGGGTTGTTTCCGAAGATGTATGTGTTAGTTATTATATGTAATTCAGTTTTATCTAACAGTCTTTAGTTTTATCTAAATAAATTAAACCCTTGATCCCATCCGCCCAGCTTCGTCACTGCGATTTCCACCCGATAGGAGAACTTATCGGAGTGGCATCGTTTCGAGCTCCATCACTTCATTTTCTTTCAATTTGTTCCGTCTGCTGCCAAGGAGCTACTCTCCCTCAGTCCTGATTGGTGTGGAACCATCGCACCGTCAATGTCCATCTTATACGGGACCGACCACCATGGTCCGCCGCTTTCCGCTTGCGCCATGCAAAGAATGTAATTTATATGCATTTTCCATTCTACATATAAACTATAATCTAATAAAAGTCTTTTTTTTTATTTGACAGAAGCTTTACTGCGCTGCCGTAAAATTATGTAACTTCTTAGAGCAAACGGGACTGCAGCTTCAACCAATCATCCGCGCTCTAGCCCGAGACACGTCCACGCGCGGAGGAAGCCCGTGGAAGTCGGGAGATTTATTCATATTTATTGAAAGAGAAAATTGGCGAACGGGCGAAAGTGCATTCCACCCCTGTCCCGAGGACCTTCCAGTTCCTCTAGTTTTATATCACAAAGAATAGACGATGGAAAGAAGCTGGTTGGCGTTGCCACTGGATTGGAGATTGATGATAATAGAACGGTAATGGGCGAAGATGGCTATCGCTCAAATATTGCGGATAATGGATTGAGACGAAGGATTTAAGTTTATTGGAGATCAATGTCCATCGATAAGGGATGGTTGCTGGCTGGCAGTTATTATCTGCTCGATTAACCTCTGAGGTCGAGTGGATTTCGGTTTGGCGTCCGCGCATTATGTGTCTAAAGGGTGGAACGGTCAAAACTTGGTCGATCCAAATACGACGTAGGTTTTTTAATTGTGTATTTAAAAAAACTTGAACACCCCTCATTTTGTAGGTATGTGTAAGGAATGTTGACTCTATTTTGTTTTTTGACGTTTTCTATTCAGTTGTCAAAATGGCGTCGAAGCAAGAAACAGGCTTGGCAAAATCCCTTAATATTGTCAAATCAACCGTGACGAATGTTATAAAAGTGTTCGGAGATAGTCTGAAGACTGCCAGGAAGCCGGGATCAGGAGAAAACCGAAACCAGCGACCGGAACAATAGTGGCCAGCATTTTCAAGCGCAATTCCAACCTTTCCATCAGAGATATCGGAAACAAATTGGGAAAGTCCCACACAACAGTGCAAAGAGCAAAGAGCATCCTTACTGTTGGTTTAAATCGGTGCCAAAATATGAAGTGCGTCTCTGTACAGATAATAAACCAAGAACATAGTAAAATATCTTATTCGCTGCCGACGTCAGTTGAATTCAGCACACCGTTTACCAAAACGGATCCTGCTGCAAACCCAACCAATTTATCCAACATCCCAGTGATTTTTCGTGAAAGTACAGTGGACTCCGCGGCTTCCTTCAAAGCGCGTACCTCGTCAACACATTCCTACCCATTCCCTACTTGACCGGCGTTCGGGCGGGGCCGGCGCCGGTATTGCCTTACTTTGGAATCAGCAGTTATTACACATTGAGGATGTATGTTACTCCCAAGCATCATCTGTTGGTTTTCTGCGTAATAACAGCTGATCTGGCAATAACGGAATAGCATCCTCGGGCGGTCAATCATGCTCATGCTCAACTTCCATAAACTTGCTAGAATTCGTGAACTATTCATTGAACGCAATGGAGTTATGCTGGATAATTCAGTTAATTTCTATGTTTTCGTTTATGAGCTCTTCATTTTTGGGGCGGGGGAAAAAGTTTGACTGTTTTTAGGGT
The DNA here is from genome assembly GCA_024533555.2 of Aedes koreicus. NCBI lineage: Eukaryota > Metazoa > Arthropoda > Insecta > Diptera > Culicidae > Aedes > Aedes koreicus. The sequence goes on from JAHHFK020003059.1 coordinate 14,207, forward strand.
TGGAAATTAGGTAACGGTGGGAAAAAAGCAAGGGCTATTTTTTTTGCCTTGGGAGGAAAAAAGGGCATTGTTAACAAATAAATCAAAAAAAATTTTTTTTTTTTTTATTGGTTTGGTTAGCCTGGTGGGGGGAAAAAAAAAAAAAAAAGGTGGGGGAAAGTGTAAAATTTGGTGTGTGGGGGGGGGTGTTGGGAGCATATCAATGTAGCTCAATTACAGCATCACTTCTGCTACTATTCAATATATAACATTGAGCTTATATAGACGATTTGTTTATACTTCAATCAATTCTAGGATAGCTCAGTTGGTATGTCGAGTAGGTGAAGATATGAAGGTTGATGGTTCAAATCTCTCGCTATTAAATGTTAATAAATAAATGTTACATGTTTCGGTTAATGTACATGTATAATAATATCAAACTAAATATGCACAATATGTAATCCAAATAAAAATGTCTGTATCATATGGAAAATCATAAACCAAAAAAGTTTTTATGAAAATTTAAAAAAGTTGAACAAAAGTTCTATAAACGACACCACAGCTTTTTGAATATGCTTAATGATGTTGAAGAAAAATTTCATCATGACTATTAATTAACAAGGAAAGAATATAATATTCTTAAAAAAAACTCGCTTAGCTCAACAAAAGTCACTTCGCCTCTCGGAATTACCCTCAAGTTCTGTGCAGTTATTCAATTATCAGGTGAATTCCATTGCTGAAAACTTGCTTCTTAAGCATATGCAATTGGCAGTGTCCAAAAACACTTGGCAACAGCTTAATAAATTCTCCAAATGTGTGTGAACAATGCCTGAATAAAAGCTGTGATTGAAAATAGTTCAGCGATTATTCAACACGATGCTGAATTAAATCGTCACGATGAGGTTTATTTAATGAGTGTTTGTTTGTTGGGGTTTCCTTCTTAATGTGTTCATAGTTACTCTAGGCCCCACGGGAACCTGTTACAGAATGGCCGTTTTAGAAACAAGTCGGCATACGGCCCACAAGGGAATAGAACTAGTTTCTAGAAATTATTCCAAAGATTTTGACATCCATTCCTGGAAATTCAATAGATGTTCCGAAATTGTTTCGCCGTACCGGAACACAGCCCCGGAGACCCGGGGAACCAGATGAATTCAAATGGTCATTGCTAATAATGTCCCTAAAGCGAATGAGTTTTTGAAACTAAGGGTGCTAAAACAATTAAAATCGGTCAATAATTGCCAGAGTTGATCATTTGAATTTGGTGGGTACCCGGGTACCCAGTCGATCACTTAAGGGGTAAAAAAATCGAAATCCCCCCCCCCCCCTTCGACCCCCATTGCTACTATACGAAATGTTTTTATGCAAAAAGTTGCCTTCCAACTTTTATTAAGGTGTCGCTGAATTGCAGGCGAATGAACCACGAATTGCACCAGCTGCTGGGAGAACCTCCCATCGTACACATCGCAAAAATCGGTCGACTACGATGGGCTGGGCATGTCGTAAGAATGTCGGACGACAGCCCTGCGAAAATGGTTCTCGAAAACGAACCAACAGGTACAAGAAGAAGAGGTGCGCAACGAGCAAGGTGGATTGATCAAGTAGAAGGTGACCTGCGGACCCTCCGCAGACAGCGAGGCTGGCGAGGTACAGCCATGGACCGATTACAATGGAAACAACTTCTGTGTACAGCAGAGGCCACACCGGCCTTAGTCTGATTGGTAAGGTAAGGTAATGAATTTCAGCTGCCTGTTTTAAAATCAACTATGAAATTTCGTGCCCGGGAACCCTGTCGATTACAAAAGGGTTAACTGTTTTGGTCAAAACATTCATGACTCTTATACGATCAAAACATTGTACGCTGCATATTCCGAACCTGGCCATCAAGACGGCTATCTTGCTGGATCCCGAAATGTTCAGGGTGGTGATGCAAAAGTGCCTGGACGTGGGCGTCTTCCCGGACGCCTGAAAAATTCAGACTCTTGTGTTGCTACCAAAGACAGGGAAGCCACCAGGAGATCCATCGGCATATAGACCTATATGTCTGTTGGATATAGTGGGTAAGGTGCTCGAGAGGGTAATCCTCAACAGACTTACAACATACACGGATGGTATAGGCGGTCTGTCTAATAATCAGTTTGGCTTCCGTAAAGGGAAGTCGACGGTGGATGCCATCCTGTCCGTCACCAAGACGGCCGAAGTGGCAATCCAGCGCAAGAGGCGAGGAGTACGATACTGTGCGGTGGTCACCCTTGACGTGAGGAATGCGTTCAATAGCGCCAGTTGGGCGGCTGTCGCCGACTCGCTCCAACGCCTTCAGGTCGGTGGTAGAAGGTGGACCGGCAAATTGAGCTTTAGCTGAGGCCAGTAGCTCTTTGTCTGTACCCAAAGTTCCATTGCCTTCTTGTAGAATGTTGTTTTGAGCATTTTCTACGGGTTGATGACTGGTGATGGGGAAGAGTTGATGTTTTCTTCTTTTCCTCCTTTCTCTGGCCTTATCAGCAGCTTTTTCTTGAAGCTTCATGCCGATTGTTAAGCTTCATGTCGTATCCTGACCAGTCCTTCCTCCAGCACCGTTTATTCCCTAAAGTACGCCATCCAGAGACAGGAGGGTCATTTTTGGTGAAGCTTCGGCACGTAGTTTAGACAATTTGGCTCGACGTTCAGCAAACAGGTCAGCGATGACGTCACTCGTAGTGGTCTGTATGAGCTGTTGTTGTTGTTGTTGCTGTTGCTCTTGCTGTTGCTGCTGCTGCTGCTGCTGCTGTTGATGATGTGACTGTTCAGATGCGGTATTGTTTTCGATTAGAAGACTTTCTGTTAATTCCTCCTCCAAAGTTTTCTGTTGGGGTGCGGTGACAAGAGATGAATTTGACTTAGGGGCTGTAATAGCCGCAGCCACAAATTTAACTTCATCGAGGATTTCATGAAGTTCTGACTCTTGGCTTAAGTGAGTCAGTGATGTAGTTAATGATTTGGCGCTTTTCGTTAAAAGTGCCATGTCGTTTTGTAGGCTAGTGAGCCGTTCGTCTAGGAAACTGTTAATTTTTTGTGACATAATCGAATTTGATCTATCGATGCCGGTTAATGTTAAAGCCATACGTGAGTCACACGACTACATATGGTGGTCGATTGAGGTGCTTACGACTTCATGGCTTTTGTTGACCTTAGTCAGCGTTTCCTTTACTTCATTGAAGAAGTGGTCAAAGTTGTCATATAATATTGACACAGCGGAGAACTTTTTCAGGTCAGCAGCAATGCGCTGATTTGAGTCATTCTGGGAGCGGATGGCTTTCAGAAGTTCTTCTTAATGATGCAGCATTAAACGCACATCGGATTCCTTGCGTAGAATTTCCTGACAGTCGGTACACATGGGAACCACATATTGAGTAATAAATCGCTCCCGGGTCCGTTGCACTCCAAGATAGGCAGCATGGTATGTTCTGCTGCAGAATTCGCACTTCCAAAGAAGGTGGTCGTCATTTGTGGTACACGATTTGACACCGCACGGCATTATGATTAGTAGTTAATGTTCGACGCGACACAAAAAGCCGGCAAAAACCACGCGCGATGTTATGATTTAACGGAATAAATAAAAATAAACGGTGACTGAGGTCACGGTGGTGAATAATCGAAAATCGGAGCAACATGCGACGATCAGTGCAGGTAACTGCACAATAGAATCGAAGAGGTTCTTGAGGTATCTTGGGGTTATGATCGACGATAAGCTGTCCTTTGTCAGTCACGTCGATTAAGCCTGCAAGAAAGCCTATGACTATATCGGCATTATCCCGCATGATGTCGAATAGCTCGGCGGTGCAAGGGAGTAAGCGTAAACTCCTGGCCAGCGTCGCCCTGTCCATACTTAGGTACGGCGGGCCGGCAAGGATCACCGCCTTGAGTACCAAGAGCTACGCAAGTAAGCTAGAGGGTACGCTCAGGCTTATGTGCCTAAGAGTGGTTAGTGCATACCGAACGGTATCACGCGACGCGGTCTGCGTCCTAGCGGGGATGATGCCAATAGGCATTGTCATAAAAGAGGATGTACAGTGCTTCGAACAACGGGGAACAGGAGGTATTCGAAAGACCACTAGAGCCGCATCTATGGTTAAGTGGCAAAGAGAATGGAACAACTCCACCAAAGGTCGGTGTACCCACCGACTAATCCCGGAATTACCCGGGTGGGTCGTTAGGCGACACGGTGAAGTGAACTTCCACTTAACGCAGATATTGTCTGGCCACGGCTGTTTTAGACAATACCTGCACAAATGTGGGCATGCACAGTCCTCCGCATGCAGCGAGTGCGCGGGAGTCGAGGAAACTGCGGAACATGTGTTCTTCGCATGTCCTCGCTTTGACGGCGCGAGATCCGGCATGATGGCCGTAAGCGTTCACTACACGACTCCGGATAATTTGGTCCAGAGGATGTGCCAGGACCGGGTCGTGGCTCGGAAAGAGTCCCCCAACAATCACCTGCAGCAGCTCTGATGAACGCTCGGTTGGAGCCGCCGATCCTCTGGTTTTGGCCATTATTACCCGATAGGCGTCACCCCACGGATTCGTATTGGCCTTCTGACACAGACCCTCGAAGCAGGCTCGCTTGCTGGCCTTTATCTCCCTCTTTAGTGCGGCCTTCACGGCGACTAGCGCCCCTCTACGCTCGATTCTCTCGGCGTCTGACCGCGCTCTTTACGCCCTCCGTCTTGCGTGGAAGCATATTCTTCGGAGGTCGGCGATCGACTCCGTCCACCAATACACCGGCGATCTTCCATTCCTCGGTTTGACTTCCCTCGGCATGGTCGCATCGCACGCTCGTGTAAGTGTCATAACGAGTCGTTCGCCGCAAGGTTCCTGGGTTTCACGTAAGTTTCGTTCCCTCTCAAGCGCCTCTTTAAAAGTCTCTACATCAAAGTAGGACGTCCTCCATCTGCGGGCGAATGGAGTGGATGCTCCTCCTTCCGCACGCTGCCTTGTATTGTGGACGATACAATAACGAACCGCCAAGTGGTCGCTATGGGTGTAGCCATCATCCACCCTCCAATTGCTAAGCAGCCCAGGACTGCTAAATGTTATATCGATGATCGATACCCTGTTTCTATGGAAGGTACTCTTGGTACCCACGTTGGCTAGGTCCACATTGAGCCTAGCCAAGGCCTCCAGAACAATCTGGCCCCTAGGGTTGGTGAGGCGGCTCCCCCACTCGAGCGCCCAAGCGTTGAAGTCCCCCGCTATTACCAACGGGTTTGGGCCAGTTAGCTCCGTTGTCATACGATATTGGAAAACTGTTCGATCGACCATCTTGGCGGTGCGTAGCAGCTGCAGAAGAACACTCGATTCACTATTGGAGTCTATTTCATTACAAGTAACCTAGTGCATCATTATGCGATTCCAATGCACTTCCTCCGACGTTAGGTTTAACGTTCAAGTCGAAAGAAATCGATTTTTGGTAGACAGATTTTCCAGCGTTCAACCGCCGACGCAATACATGGAATTTCTGAGGAACTTCGCGACAAGGCCGAATCTGCTATTGTAAACTAACACTTCATTCGCCGATTTCGCACATTCGCCGAATATAAGCACAGTTCCAAAAATTAAAATTACAATCAAGGAATGATTCCTCTTTGATCTGGTAGATTATGTTTTTGAGATTGAACTAATTTTCACGAGAAATCAGTGATTGAAATGTTTGTTTACAAAAGCAGATTCAGATTTCTTCTAAAGTACTCACATTTACCGGCCGGGTGCACCCTTGCCGCCGTCGACAACCGATATCCTGCGTCCTCCAGGCGCACGAAACTCAATACACCTATGCTCCGTTGCATTTCGTCGCTTCGAATTGGCCGTCATGGAAGCAAGTGCTTTCGAACAATTTTTTCACCCACCGCGGAGTTGTTTTTACGCAACACAAGCTCAAAACATAAAAAAAAATTAAGTTCTTTTTACCAACCTGTAGGTAATGTTTACTTTACTCAACCGTTGATTTAAAATGAACCAACAGAGCACATGGATTCTACCTAATAAGATGCTATAACGCGTTTACTTAAATTTAAGTAGTTTAAACTCAAAATTTCAGTACTTTTCGTTTTCCGTGCAGTTTATCAACTCTTGCTATGTGGTTATTATAATGCTTTTTTTTTTTGTGCTTGGGCGGGGTGTTCGGGGAACTCGGGAATTTCGTCTTGTCGAGTGCAACAGACTGGAATACTTCGAACCGGTCATAAGCAGTTTGGAAGTAACTGTTTTGGAATTTCTTTTTTTGTTCATCCTCGAGACTCCCGGTCCGAAAAGTCTTTTTTCAAGTAGAAGTCCAGTGAGCCGTTTTTAAAAAGGAAATCATATCACCCCGTCTTTCTCACGACTGGATTGTGCTGGGGGCTCGGATGGATCCAGGACTACATACTTTCAATCCTTCCTTTTCGTCTCGTTGGGGTTGATTTGACACCTGACAAGTAGTCTGAACCTGCGCATGAGTAAAATTTTCTACACACAGAGAGTTTATTAGAAATTAGATAGTTTCTAGTAGTTTCAGACATCTACTGAAGGTTTGGAAATTTTCATTAAGTCCAACTCGCCGGTGTGCCCACGACGGCAATGCCCCGATTGCAAGTAAGACCCCGCGAATGGCAAAACTTCTTTCCTTTTTCGGAGAGTCAACCAACTAACCAAGCGACGCGCAACGATGCCTTGCATTCTTTCGGCGCACGGTCGCCTTGTGATGAAAAACAAACTCGTTTGAAGCATGCCCATTTAAGGACGAAAACTAAACCTAACCGTGTAGTGCTTCGGTTGCAATGTTGCGATTGCGTCACTCGTCCGCCGGCGCTGTGTGAGGTTAGGTGTTTCGGATGGAAATGAACAACAAGGAGGCGGGGATTTTTTTGTCCTATTTTTTTGGGATGGTTGTATTTTTATTATTAATGTTATTCAATATACCGCTAAGACTCGTAAAAACTAAAGGTTTGTTGTGGTTGAATATGTTTTGTTTTTTTTTTTATGATTCTATTTTCTATGGATAAAGAACGTCAATACGCGGGATTTACGCGCAGCAGCGATGAATCCTAACTTACAGAGCTTGCTTGATGATTTTCTGTTTGTTTTTTTTTTTGTTTTTTTTTTCTTTTTTTAATTACTGCTGACTTTCAACCAATTCATAGATTAAATATATATACGAACAGTAAATGAATTGTATTTTATTCCGTGTAAAATTACTTTACTTCTCTCGATCGGAGGAATTCGGAGACATGGGGCGAACAATCTAACCTCGAACTGTGGAGACTCAGCCGAGGTTGAACAGAGCAGCCCACATTCCCCGCCACCAATCAGCATCGTCCGCAGGTGTATGTGTAAGAGTGTACTTGTTTGTTAACGTCCTAAATAATTTGTATACATGTTTCGGCTGCGGAGCGCACCCGTGCTCCGCCATTGTTTATGCGCTTCGCGAAAATGAAGTTGGGAATTGATTTGTTTATCGTTTTCTGCTGTCGCCATTGTTAAGTATAAATAGAGTCTATCAAAAATATATATCCATTCCTATGTAGTGTTTTGGGCATGTTTAAATTTCACTTCATCTTTTTTCTTTCTCTCGCGCTCTCTCTGTCTCTCTCTCTCTCTATCTCGCTTTCTTTCGCTTCGCAGCCGTTCTCACATTGTGGGAACAAAAGAATCCGCGGTTTCGATTTGCTTACTTCCTAGTAGAGTCAAAAATAAACTGAAAGAAAAATCCTAGCGTCTATATGTTTGTTTGTTTGCTTGAAAATGATGTCGCTCTGAATTGTTGCTTGCATTTTAATCAAGGGAGGGGGAGTTATATTTGTTTGAACGAATGTCTTCTTACGCCTTAGCTTCTAATAAGTCACTTTCTTTCGGTTGAACTTGACAATTTTGTATGCGGTTTGTTTATTTTGTTATTGGATCGAGTTTGTGGCAGGTGGTGTGCGTGCGATGAATCTTTTGACAGTTCTCGGGTATTCGTTTTTTTTTTAAATTCAAGGTGCTGGAAGAGTAAGGTTTTTTTTTTTAATCAGCTCACTGCAAGTCCCGTAAATGGCGGAAATCGTGAATTAAAACTCGCTTTTGCATTCATTCCAGGTCTCTCTTTTTTTGCGATAAGGGTACAACCAAGTGTACTGCAAAGCATTGGGACATGTTAGGTTGTTTGTTTTCTGTCGATTGAATTTTTTTTTAAAGTTGAAGCATTTCAAGCAACGTGTTCCGCTGCTCTGTACGTTCAGTATTGATGCAGGGATGGATTCAATAGAATTATGGAACATGGGTCTATAGCGGGATGAAAATTGAATTTTCTCGTTGGACTGGGGTCGTTCAAAAATTACGTTGTTGGTAGTCACAATCAGAATCTTTGAATTTCGAGTAATTCATGAGACATTAATCACAAGACTCCAGCAATATCCAACAGCAATGGTAGAGCAAACATTAATCTACCAGGTATTGCCTTCAAGTCGCAAGAGTGTTTTGATGTTTGAGAGGAATTAACGTTCAAAGCGATTGTTTATAATTGGCCCTAATCATAAATTACTCGAGAAAAAGCCGATGATAATAACGCTTGAAACACTCTAGAAAATGCAATTTTCCAAGCCCAGAGAAATCGTGGAAAGGGCCTGTTCATAAACCCCTCCCCCCTCGTAGACTTTTCTGCATACATTTTTTTTGAAATTTTGTATGGAGCGTAGACTTTGGTCAAACCCCCTCCCCCTGCCTTCCCCCAGAAAAGTCTACGTGGTTTATAAATAGCCAAGGAACTGATGATTGTCATCGTCGGCGGTCATTCTCGACTCTCACAACATTTAAATGCGATGCCTCGAGCTGATTCATGTCCCGTCGTAGGCACTCAAACACCTCTTTGGGTATTTTCGTAATTTGTCCGGGGTGCGACTCGAACTCGTGACTTTGACGTGAGAGGTATGGATGTTTACCACTACGCCTGGGTCGCCCCCACTGGCTTTTGAGTCTTAATTTCGGGTCCTTGAGTGAATCTTCAACAACATTCATCTGATTGAAACTGAGTTTGTGGATTTACCCCAATGAGAGTGACTCCACTTTCAACGAATTAGAGCTATTTAGGAATTTCTGTGGGAGATCGAACAATTGTCCGATGGAGAATTTAATTTTTTTGGATGTGTTGGACAATCCTGAATACTTCCAAGACAATTTAACAGCAAATGTCAGGAGGGAGCTTGCGATTTCAATAGCCGGTAGATAATTCCAGAAAAACTGACAGTAACTTCTGGAGACATCAGGAGAAGCTACAAAAAAAAGGTCACAAGAGGTTTTTGGAGGAAATCAAAGGCCCAGGAACACCGGGAAATGTCGACGAATTCTTATTAAAACTTCCATAGAAAATCCCAAATTCCTCCGAAGTCAATTGTAAGAAACTACATTGGAGAAACTACGAAACCTCCAGAGAGCTGATCGAACCGTGCTTGATTGTGAAAACTATTTTTGTTTGGGAGAAAGTTGAGAGACATATTTCTGGAATTCCATCGGAACATATTTCTAACAAAATAAACTCCACCATTTTGATACAAGTTCTGATGAAAATCCTTCTGGAAGTCAAAGGGCATTTTGGAATGCAATGCGAAACAACTTCTTCCTTCATGCGAGGCCACTGCATGTTGAAGGTTAAGGGAAGGAGATTAATGGAAAACGACTGGAAAGAAATACTGCCGACACTCAGGAAACTCAGGAAACGGCAAAATAACATTCAAGCCAACTCAATATTTGGAACTATCAGGAAACTTTCCAGTCAATTTAGCTCTAATTTAATTTGGAGAAAACTATCAGGGCAAATGTAAAGCAATTTCTTGCGTGATGTGGAGATATTTCCACAAATAATTTTGTAAATTCTGACGAATTGCTATTTAAAAAACTGGGGGAGAAAAAAAATTTTTCCCAAGGTTTTTTTTGGGGGTTTTTTTGGAGGTAATGGATCTGGCAGGGCCTTGATCAAACCTTCCACGGAAATGTGAAAGATATTTCCGGAGATAGCTGACGAAGACTTAAATCCTTAAATCGGAAGGTATCTCCTAAAACAATTCTCACTGTTCTCAACTCAAATTTCTGGACTTTTGAAGAAGTTCAGAAAAAATCCAGGACAAACGTCAGAGGTCCATGGTGCACTTGGAAATGGTAGCGCATGTATCGAAAATTCTGCTGAGAGATCGCAAATTTCTCCAAGATAAATTTTAGGAAACTTTCTTGGAGGATTGGAGCTTTCAGGGGCCTGATCAAACCTTCCACGAAAATGTGAAAAACATAGCCGGAGAAAGTTGGAGGATAAATTCCAAGAAAAGGTTGTTCCTCCATATTCTCAACTCAAATTTCTGGACTTTTGAAGCGGTTCAGAAAAAAAAAATCATGACAAGTCAAAAGCCCACGGTGGCCCTTGAAATGGTGGCGAATCTCTATTGAAAATTCTGCTGAGAGACCACAAATTTCTTCAAGGTAAATTTTAAGAAACTTTCTTGGAGGTATTGGAGCCTCCAGGGACGTGATCAAACCTCACACAAAAATGTGAAAGACATTTCCGGAGAAAACTGGGGGAGACTTCCAGAAATAGATTGTTCCTTATATCGGGAGGAATGTCCAAACAAAATTGGAGGTATTGGAGCCTCCAGGGACGTGATCAAACCTCACAAACAAATGTGAAAGACAATTCCGGAGAAAGCTGGGAGACACTCCCAGAAATATATATTTATCCTTATATCGGGAGGTATGTTAAAAAAAATGTCTCAATGTTCTCAACCCAAATTTCAGGAGTTTTGGAGGAGTTAAAAAAATCCAGGACACGCCAGAGGCCCATGGTGGACTTGGAAATGGTAGCGCATGTATTGAAAATTCTGCTGCGAGATCGCAAATTTCTCCAAGATACATTTTAGGAAACTTTCTTGGTGGAATTGGAGCTTTCAGGGGCCTGATCAAACCTTCCACGAAAATGTGAATAGGTTGTACCTCATTATTCCTCAACTCAAATTTCTGGACTTTTGGAGCGGATCAGAAAAAAAAAATCATGACAAGTCAAAAGCCCACGGTGGCCCTTGAAATGGTGGCGAATCTCTATTGAAAATTCTGCTGAGAGACCACAAATTTCTTCAAGGAAAATTTTAAGAAACTTTCTTGGAGGTATTGGAGCTTCCAGGGCCTTTATATGGATTTGTTGGAAATTTTGGAAAATTTTGGGGGAAAATCCGGGAAAATTTTTTAATTAAAAAAAACCCCAAATTCTGAAAGGTTGTTGAAATTTACAAGGAGCAGCATTTTCGAAGAAAGTTGGGAGGGACTTCCAGGGAAAATTGATGCAAGAGTCGGAATATATTTCCAAAATAAGTCGCATAGACCATTAGGAAATGAGCCCGAATTTCTCATCAGGTCTATTCTGTGAGTCGACTCGTCCCATACGAGGGTAAAACTGTCGAATCGAGTGAGGTGACTCCCCGCGCAAATCAAATGGAGGGACACATCACTCGATTTCACGCGGCGTCATTGTGAATAGGCCTGAATTTAATGGAGAAACATTTAGCGGACTGATCAAGCCTTCGAAGTTGGTTGAAAAAAAAATCCGGAGGAACCTCCAGGGGAAGTTACAAGCGTAATTACCCTTATTTTCGAAAATTCGAACCCTTATTTCCGAACAGAATAAACTGCCGTGTGAGTCAGCAGTTGTTTCCAAAAGATGTCTCAATCATTACTGAGAAAGTTGGAAGAAAGCTCCAAAAAATCCAAAAGAGTTTCTTGGAACAACTCGATTGTGATATACCAAGCCAGAGATTCTTCCGATGATCATTTATTGGAGCTACTGCTTGCTTGAAAAATCCAATGAATACTTCGGCAGATGCGCAAAAACGAAATCTTCTAAGAGAAACATCCGGAAAATATTGAAAACATCTTCCTTTGGAATATGTTTCACTACTTCTACGAATGTTTCGGCAACTTCTACGAATGTTTCGCCAACTTCTAAAAAGCACTAAGACCAACTTCCACAGTATGTTAAAAATATATTTTGCAAGGCGTTGAGAGAACTAATCGTTTTGAATGGATAAATGAAATTGTTCTTTGGAAAAAAAAATCTGTTCCGACCGGTTTTTGTACTTGTACGAAAATTACGAATATTTCGGCATATACTTAAAAGCAAATATTTCTAGTCGTATCTTCCACTAGGTTTCCGCGACTTTCCGCGAAATGGAACTAATCGTTTTGAATGGCTGAATGAAATTGTTTTTTTGAAAAAAAAAAGACCTATCTTTGAAGTTGTACGAAAATTACGAATATTTCGGCATATACTTAAAAGCAAATATTTCTTGTCGTATCCTCCAATAGGTTTCCGCGACATCTTGCGGGAATTAAAGTTTCATGTAAAACAGCTAACAGGGGCGTTTGAAATGTGAACCTCAACAGCTCGAATTATTTTTCGTGAACAACGAAATTTTTCGTCACATATCTTTCGAGTCAAATTTTCGGGAAGATTTTGGGGACATCAAACTATTTGGCTTATAGCGAGAGTTTAACAAGATGATGATGATTTTATGATCAACAGCTGGATTTTTTTTCGTGATAAACGAAATTTTCGTAACATACTTTTCGACTAACCCGCGTTGTCCATTCTATTTTTCGAATTGAAAAAAAAAAGTAGAACAACTCCTCAATCAACATGCGAGTGGACAAAACATTGTAGCTAGGAGCCTGTTCCCGAGAACCACTAACCACTTAACACACACACACACATACACCCACACAAACGACGGAATCCTCGGTGTCAGCAAACGTCGACCGGAGGGTGAAAAAAAAAATGAGACCATAGAACGCATTCGTTTCTTCTGCAGTGGACACCTATTATTAATATTTTATTTGTTATTCAGTAGAAAATGTTCCTGCTTTTTGTCACCTAAGGCCTACTAAAACGCATCGTCTTTTCACTTTCTCGCAAGAAGCACGATAACTTCCCCAAGCGGTTCGACTCTTTAAAACCGGAAAAAAAAATTATCTGTGTAGTTCTGCGCTGCTTCTACGAACTATTGCTAATCCGATAATGCTGGTTTGTAAATAAAATAATTACGAATAAAATACAATATATAATTAAGAATTAGAATTAGAGCAAGTAGATCCAAGAATGGTGCTGTGGGGGGGAGGGGAAAGTTCCAAAAGAAAACCTTACCAGCGTGTTTTGTTTTTTTTTTTTTTTTGTCGGAAATAACCGTTACTACTACTACGCTCATCATCAATCGCTCGGTCATACTCTTTCTCTCTCTTTCGCTCGTTCGTGCGCCCAACCCCCGGGGGAGATCTACAGCTTTATCAGCTTGGGAGCGCTGAGCTCCGTTTGTTCCTCCGAGTTTTCGTCGCAGTAGAGCGGACGTTTCTGGCTGTTGCTGCTCTGAGAGTCCTCACCGTCGGCGGTGCACAAGGTGGCCACAGCGGCAGCCGTGGCCTCCACGGCCGGTGCTTCGTCCAGGCTGTCGCCCGATTTGGTGCAGTCATCGAGGCTATCGGCAGGGAGTTCCGCAGCGGTGTCCGATGCTGTTGCTGCTGCGGCCGTAGCTGTTGCTTCTGTAGCCGGTGCTTCTGCCATTCCGTTCTCCGATCCATCTAAGCTGTCCGCATTCATAATACCGTTGCTGAGGACGGCGTCCTTGGAGGCACTCTCGCTGTCCAGGTTGCTCTCGTCCGACGGGGGGACACCATTCTGGGAGCTGTCATCCTCATTGTCCACGTCGGAAGACACCTCCGACGCTGCACTTCCATTGGCCACCGAAACGGTTACAGCCGAACCAGCCACAATTCCGTTGCTCTCCGGCATTCCCTTCAACAGATCCGGCTGCAAATCCGAAGCGACCGAGTGTGCCCACAAAGCCAACTCCACCTTGTGTGCGGTCCACTTCTTCGGCTTCGGTTCCTCGTCTCCGTTCTCGCCGTTGTTCTCCGTCTCTGCACCGTGAACTTCCTTGTTCAATCGATCCATCGTCTGCTGAATGTAGGTCACAAATTTAAGATACTCCTTGGCCGTGTAGTCGATGCTCTCGAACTCCGGGATCGCCATCAGACACTCGTCCGCCATGAAGGGGGCCGTCTGCGGGCAGGCGGCTGCCAGCAGAGCCGAGGCCATCGTTGTTCCGACGCCCTTCAAATTGGACAACGCATTCAGCGCTTGCTCCAGATTGGGCAGCTTGCGGAAGGCCTTCTTCGTCTCCATCATCACGGCCCGCGGGGTGTTAATCTTGATCAGATAGGACAGCTGGGGGTAGGACTTCCCCCGGTTCTGCTTCCATTCCATCGTCTGGCACAGCTCCTCGTGCAACAGGTGGGCATCCTTGGGGCCACGCTTCTGGATCAACTTGGGCAGCGTGTTCTGGTACCACTCGTCGAGGCGGACCAGCCGGTCCGCCTTCTTGCCCGGGCCACGGTTGTCCGCCTTCACCTTCAGCACCTCCGGGTACAGATTCAACATGTACTCGAACTGGGCCGAGTTTCCATTCTGGAAGAAGTGGGTACTGGTTGTTACCGAGGTCATCTCTATATCTGGAATGTGGAGAGGAAAAGAGGGGGGGATTAGTATGTCGAATGAAGTGCAATGACGGTGGAAGTATGATTTTTGCAAACGAAAAAGTGTGTTACGAAATTAACGAAATCGTTCGTTTGATGCGAATGTCTGTTTGTTGTTTTGGTTAATGATAATTATTTGTGTTTTGAAAAAAGCTTGATACGTTGCCAATGTCAATCGTTATCGAATCGTGACTCAGCCGAAAAATGCAGTTTCCTTGTGCGATTAGAAAAAATACGAATTATTCGTAGATTGAAAAAAAAAACTCATTGCACTTACGAATATTTCGTACATGCATACTGCAAGAAAATTTTACCTATCCCATAACATTCGGCTTGACAGCGGATTGAGGTGCCTGAGACTACGGGATGTGGCCAGAAATCGACCCTGACTTAGCAATATGATTCTAGGCACTTGATTTGGTCACCAATGAACTTGTTATTGAAATCTCATGTGATTTAGGCTGTCGATCAATAGGTTCTGATCCAAGCCTGTAACTGGCCACTTTTCCTAAGCTAACCGGAACATTTTCTGCTGTACTCAATGTGTTCTTGGGCACCTGGTATAACCAACCACTGTACTTCTATTCGATTCTCAAGTAATTTGAGATCCCGCATGCTGGATTTTGTTCTAAATCCGAAATTGGCCACTTCCCCAAAGCCAGTGATGGAAAAACACCGATGTTTGCTTTCACAGCTACATTTTAGAACCAATGGCCGCCATTTTGAAACCCAAAATGGCGTTGGATATCGATCTCTGGCATCTACACACCATCCACATTTGAAAAATACTCATATTGTTGCAGATTATACATATTTATCTAACACCGATGGCGCTCAGACGCTGCATCTGGACAATTTGGCAGCCGTTCAAATCGGATTCGGATCGACTTATCATTTTATACCATGGTCTGGGTGCCCTTGAGGGAACCGGACTGTGGCCAAGTATGACAAATTCGATTTCAGCAATATCAATTTTAGAAATTCAGCATTTTCAAACAGAATTACAATAATAAACTTCTGAGGCATTTTTCTGAGGTTCCAGTGGCCATTTCGTAGCCGGTTCCGAGTATCTCTGGAGGAACCGGATTATGGCCAAATATGGAATCCACTCAATTTTAGCAATTGGGTGTCTAATTTTAGCATTTTCAAAGAGAATTACAATGGCGAATCTCTGAGGCCTTGTTTTTGGTTGAAATGGCCACACCGCAGCCAGTTCCGGGAACACCTGGAGGAAGCGTATTGTGGCAGAGCATAGAACCAATTCGAGTTTAGCAATATCGGTATTAAAATTCAGCATCCTCAAAGAAAAAATAGATGCAAAAATATCTCGAAGCATTTTTACTGTTTAAATAGTCACTTTGTAGCCGATTCCGTGTACCTCTGGGGGAACCAGATTGTTGGAACCAATTCAATAAAAGCAATAGCGGTGTCAAAATTCTCCAGAATCCCATTTTGGGATGCTCCAGAAACTTAGTTTATGAATTTTCCAGAATCACATTTCGGGTTTTTCAAGAATCCCATTTTTGGATTTTCAAGGATCCCATTTTGGAATTCTCCAGAATACAATTTCAGGACACTCACCAAATTGTTTTGGGATTCTCTTATATCCATTTTCGAAATTCTCCTAGATCTCGTTTTTGGTCTGGTGAATCTCATTTTGGGATTCTCGCGAATCCCGTTTTGAGATTCTCGTGAATCCTCTTTTTGAATTCGTTTTAATCCCAGTTTGGGTTTCTCCTGAAACGTATTTTGGGATACTTTTGAATCCTGTACTGGATTCTTCTGAAACCCATGTTGAGATTTTCCTAAATCCTAATGTTGGATTCTCTTAAATCCCGTTTTTGAATGCTCCACAATCTCATTTTAGAAATCTCCAGAATTCCAATTTGGTTTTGCCAAAACTCTCATTCTCTGGAATCGCATTCTAAAATTCACCAAAGTTTATTTTTGGATTCTTCTGGATGACGTTTAGACATTCTCGTAAATCTCATTTTGAGATTGTCCAGAATACAATTTTAGGATTTTCCAGAATTCCATTCTTCAAAACTCCATTCTGGGATTCTCTAAAATTCCTTTTTTTTTACTGCCGGAATCTGCCCGAGATTCTCCGGAATCCAGAATTGGAATTCTCTTAAATATTGATTCTCCAGAATTCCATCATTTATAGCTCCATTCTAGTATTCTCCAGAATCATGAATACTAATTTGGAATTCTCTTAAATCCACTTTTGAGATACTCCAGAATCCCATTTTGGGGTTCTTTAAGATCCTTTTCTGGGATGCTCCAGAATATCATTTTGGGATTCTCCTGAATATCATTTTGGGATTCTCCGGAACCCCATTTTGTGTTTTTCAAAATAGGCTTTTTTGGGTTCTCGAGGATCTCATTTTTGGGTTCTCGAGCATCTCATTTTTGGATTCTCCTGAATCCCGTTTTGGGATTCTCCTGAATCCAAGTTAAGAACTCTTCAAACTTCAAAGCTTCTGAGATATTTTGGGATTCTTTTGGATGACGTTTAGAGATTCTCGCAAAACCCATTTAGAGATTGTCCAGAATACAATTTTAGGATTCTCCAGAATTCCTTAAAACTTCATTCTGGGATTCTCCAGAATTCCTTAAAACCATTCTGAGATTCTCCAGAATTCTTTTTTTAATGCCGGAATCTCCCGAGATTCTCCTGAATCCTGAATTGGAATTCTCATAAATCAACTTCTGAGATTCTCCAGATTCCCGTTTTGGGATGCTCCAGAATCCCATTTTGGGATGTTCCAGAATCCCATTTTGGGATTCTCCAGAAACCCATTTTGGGATTTTCCAGAATCCAATTATAAATTTTTCAGGAATCCCGTTTTGGGATTTTCCAGAATCTCATTTTGGGTTTTTCAAGGATCCCTTCAATTCAAGGATTGTTGAATTTTGGTCTCTCTTCATGACCCATTATGGACTGTTGGGAAATAGGATTCTTCTAAATTCTAGTATTGGATTCTTATTTTAGGCATCTCCAGTATTCCATTTTGGGTTTCTCAAGACTCCCATTCTGGGATTCTCCAGAATCCCATTTTAGAATTCTTCAAAACTTTTCCTGACTGAAATGAGATTCTCGTAAAACCCATTCTGCGATTCTCCTTAATCCCATTTAGAGATTCTCAAGAATCCAATCCAATGAGGATTCTCCAAGATTCTATCCTTCAAAACTCTACTCTGGGATTCTCCAGAGTTCTTTTATTGTTGAATTTTTCCGTATCCTCCCGGATTTCCCCTGAATCCTCCTTAAATCTACCTCTGAGAAATCTACCTTAAATCTATCTCGTACTACAGAATCCCATTTCGAGTTTCCTCAGAATCCCGTTTTGGGATGCTCCAGAATCCTATTTAGGATGTTCCTGAATCCCATTTTCGGATTATCTCGAATCTCGTTTTGGGATGTTCCAGAATCACATTTTAGGTTCGTCAAGAATCCCTCGCTTGAATTCTCAAGACTCAAATTTTTAGACTCACATGAATCCCATTTTTTGGATTTTAGAAAATAGGAAATGAGTCCTGTTTTGCGATTCGTCTTAAACCTAGTTTTGGATTCTCCTAAATCCTATTCTGGGATGCTCCAGAAGCTCATTTTGGAATTATCCAGAATGTCATTTTAGGATTCTCCAGAGCCCCATTTTGTGTTTTTCAAAATATGCTTTTTTGCATATCCCATTTTGGGATTCTCCTGAATCCAAGTTAAGAACTCTTCAAACTCTTATTTTGAGTTTCTCCTGAATCCCTATTTGGAGATTCTCCTGAACTACGTTTTGAGATTTTCGTTGATTCCAATTAGGGAGTTTCGAGTCACATTTCAGGATTATCCATAATCCCATTTAGAGATTTTCTAAAATTGCACGTCACAATAGATCAAAAAACTGGTCGCAGTGAAAAATGTGCCCAGCCGGAAAATTAAAAAAAAAACTTGCATCCCCCAAAACTTCATCCTGGGATTTTCCAGAATCCTTTTTTTTTTTTAATTCTCCAGAATCTTTCCAACATTCTCCTGAGTCCTAATTTCGGATTCTCTTAAATCTACTTTTGAGATACTCCAAAATCTCATTTTGGGATGCTGTAGAGTCCCATTTTGAGATTTTCCAAAACCCCCTTTTGGGTTTTTCAAAAATTGGATGTTTTTGGATTAACAAGCATCCTATTTTTGGATGCTTAAGAATCCCATTTTGGAACTCTCCAGCATCCAACTTAAGGACTCTTCCAATTGTTAATTTGGGCATCTCTTGAATGACATTTTGAAATTCTCCTGAATCCCTTTTTGAGATTCTCCTAGATCTATTTTTGGAATTCTACTGAATATAATTTTGAGATTCCTTCGAATTCCGTTTTAAGATTTTCCTGTATCTCAGTATGGGTTTCCCTTAAAACGATTTTGGGGTTCATTTGAATCCTGATTTGGATTCTTCTGAATCCCATTCTGAGATTCTCCTAAATCCAAGTATTGGATTCTCTTGAATCCCGTTTTGAGATTCAACTCAAACTCATTTTAGGAATCTCTGAAATTCATTTTGAGATGCTCCAGAATCTTAGTTTATGAATTTTCCAGAATCACATTTCGGGTTTTAAAGAATCCCATTTTTGGATTTTCAAGGATCCCATTTTGAATTTCTCCAAAATCCAATTTTGTGACGTTCAACATATAATTTTGGGATTCTCTTATATCCCTTTTTGAAATTCTCCTAGATCTCGTTTTTGGTCTAGTGGATCTGATTTTGGGATTCTCGCGAATCCCGTTTTGAGATTCTCCTGAATACTCTTTTGGAATTCGTTTTAATGCCAGTTTGGGTTTCTCCTGAAACGTAGTTTGGGATACTTTTGAATCCTGTACTGGATTCTTTTGAAACCCATATTGAGATTTTTCTAAATCCTGATTTTGAACTCTCTTAAATCCCGTTTCTGAATGCTCCACAATCTCATTTTAGAAATCTCCAGAATTCCATTTTGGTTTTGCCAAGACTCTCATTCTCTAGATACGCATTCTAAAATTCACCAAACTTTATTTTTTGATTTTTCAGGATGACGTTTAGACATTCTCGTAAACCCCTTTTAGAGACTGTCCAGAATACAATTTTAGGATTCTCCAGAATTTTTTAACACTCCATTCTGGGATTCTCTAGAATTCCTTTTTTTTTTAATGCCGGAATCTGCCCGAGATTCTCCTGAATCCTGAGTTGGAATTTTCTTAAATATTGATTCTCCAGATCTCCATCCTGTATACCTGTACTCTGGAATTCTCCAGAATCATGAATACTAATTTGGGATTCTCTTAAATCCACTTTTGAAATATCCAGAATCCCATTTCGGGGTTCTTTAAGAGCCTATTCTGGGATGCTCCAGAAGCACGTTTTGGGATTTTCCAGAATATCATTTTGGGATTTTCCAGAACCCCATTTTGTGTTTTTCAAAATATGCTTTTTTGGGTTCTCGAGAATCTCATTTTGGATTCTCCTGAATCCCATTTTGGGATTCTCCTGGATCCAAGTTAAGAACTCTTCAAACTCTTATTTTGGGTTTTTCCTGAATCCCTTTTTGAGATTATCCTGGATATCCATTTGGAATTCTAATGATTCTTATTTTGGGACTTTTCGTTTGAATTCCGTATTGAGATTCTTCTGAATCCTCTTTTGGGACTCTTATGAATCCAAGTTCGGTTTTCTCCTGAAACGCATTTTGTAATTCTCTTGAATCCTGGTTTGGATTCTTCTGAATGCCATTTTGAGCTTTGGATTTTCTTAAATCCACAGTTTTGAGATGCTTCAGAATATCGTTTTAGGAATCTCCGGAATTCTATTATGCTTTTCCCAAGTCTCCCATTCTTGGAATTTTCCAGAATCCCATTTTTAATTTTTTCAAAACCCTGTTTTAGGATTCTTCTGAATGACATTTTGAACTTCTCGTAAATCCCATTTAGGGATTCTATTTTGTCACATTTTGGGATACTCCTTAATTCCATTTAGAGATTATCCAGAATCCAATTTTAAAATTCTCCAGAATTCCATCTTTAAGAACTCCATTCTGGGATTCTCCAGAATCCTTTTTTAATACTTCGGAATCCTCCCGAGATTCTCCTGAGTCGTAATTTGGGATTCTCTTGAAGCCACTTTTGAGGTACACCAAAATCCCTTTTCGGGATCCCAAAGAATCCCGTTATGGGATGCTCCAGAATCCCATTTTGAAATTTTCCAGAATCTCATTGTGGGATTTTCCAGAACCCCATTTTGTGTTTTTCAAGATTTGCTTTTTTGGATTTTCAAGAATCCCATTTTTGGATTCTCAAAAATCCCATTTTGTGATTCTCCAGAATCGCATGTTCGGATGATCCAGAGTTTTATTTCCTGAATGTGGTTTCCCTGAAATCCATTTTGGGGTTTTCAAGAATCTCATTTTTGGATTTTCAAGAATCTCATTTTGGGATTTTCAAGAATTTCATTTTGGGGTTCTTAAGAATCCCATTTTATGATTCTCCAAAATGCAATTTTTGAACACTTCAAAATATTATTTTGGGATTATCCTTAGAGACATTTTGAGTTTCTCCTGAATCCTCTTTGAGGTTTCTTTTGAAACCCAGTTTGGGTTTCTCCTGAAACGCATTTTGGAATTCTTTTGGATCCTGGTTTGGATTCTTCAGAATGCCATTTTGAGCTTTAGATTCTCTTAAATCCCGTTTTGAGATGCTTCACAATCTCTTTTTAGGAATCTCTGGAACTCCATTTTGCTTTTTCCAAAACTCCCAGTCTGGGTTTCTCCAGAATCCCATTGTTATATTCCTTAAAATCCTGTTTTAGGATTCTTTTGAGTGACATTTTGAACTTCTCGTAAATCCTATTTAGGGATTCTATTTTGTCACATTTTAGGATACTCCTTAATTCTATTTAGAGATTCTCAAAAATCCAATTTTAGAATTCTCCAGAATTCCATCCTTTTATACTCCATTCTGGGATTCTCCAGAATCGTACTTTTATAATTCATCGGATTCTTCCAGAGATTCTCCTTACTTATTTTTTGGAATTCTCTTAAATCTACTTTTGAGATACTCCAGAATACCATTTCGGGATCCTCCAGACTTCAATTTTGGGATTTTCCAGAATCCTATTTAGGTATTAAAAAAAACCATTTTGGCATTTTCCAGAATGCCATTTTAGGATTTTCCAGAATACCATTTTGGGATTTTCCAGAAACCTATTTTGGGTTTTTCATAAATCGTTTTTTGGATTCACAAGAATCCCATTTTGCGATTCACAAGAATCCCATTTTGGGTTTCACAAGCATCCCATTTTAGGATTCTCCAGAATCCAATGTGTGGACTCATCAAATTGTTAATTTTGTTTTGAGATTCTTCTGTATCCTAATTTGAGATGCTCGTGAATCCAAGCTTACGATTAGTTTAAATCCACTTTTGAGACACTCCAGATTACAATTGTGAGCTTCTCCAGACTCCCATTATGGAATGCACCAGATTTTATTTTGGAAGTTTCCAAAATACAATTTTTGGTTTTACACGAATCTCATTTTTGAAATCTCAAGAACCACATTTTGGGATTCTCCTGAATCCAATTTTAGGACCCTTAGAAATCTTCTCTTCTTTGGGGTTCCCATAAATGACATTTTGAGAATCTCCTGAATCCCATTTTGAGATTCTCCTGGATCTTGTTTTGGGAATCATTTGGATCCTGTTTTAGGAATCATTTGGATCCTGTTTTGGGAACATTTGGATCCTGTTTTGGGTTCCTCTGAATCCCGTTTTGAGATTCTCCTAAATCTCACATCCCCATCTCCTAAATCCCGCAATCTCATTTTAGGAATTTTTGGGTTTCCCAAGCCTACCAATGTGGGATTCTTCAGAATCCCATTTTAAAATTCTTCAAAACCCTATTTTGGGAATCTTCTGAATAAAATTTGGACATCTCGTAAACTCTCTCAAACCCCTCTCTGTGACATTTTTGGATTCTCCCTAATTCCATTTATAGATACTCCAAAATCCAATATAAGAATTCCCCAGATTTCCGTCCTTCGAAATGCCATCGTCGGTTTCTCCAGAATTCTGGATTTTTTTTTAAAAAATTAATCGGATTCTTCCTGAGATTCTCCTTAATCCTCATTAGGGATTCTCTTAAACCTACTTTTGAGATACCCCAGAATCCCATTTTGGGTTTATCAGGAATTCTTTTGCTGTGTTCCCAAAAATTCCAATCCCATTTTGGGATGCTCCAGAATATTAGGGCTCTCCAAATTGTTAACATGGGACTTTTTTTTTAATCTTATTTTGGTATTCTTTTAGATGACATTTTGAAATTCTACTAAATCTCCTTTTTTTAGCATAAGCATAGTTCTCGAAATCTCGGATTTCGTTTTGAGGTTCTCCTAAATCCCCTGTTGGGATTTTTTTGAATCCCAGTTTTGAGTTTTTCCTGAAATGAATTTCAGGAATCTTTTGAATCCTGTTTTGGATTCTTCTGAATCCCATTTTGAGAATCTCCTAGATCCTCGTTTTGGATGCTTTTATCTCTTTTTATTGGGGATTCTCTTAAATTTACTTTTGAGATACTCCAAAATCCCATTTTGGGTTTTTCAGAAATTCTTTAGTTGTATTCTCAAAAATTCCAATCCCATTTTGGGATGCTCCAGAATATTAGGGCTCTCCGAATTGTTAACTTGGGACTTTTTTTTTAATTTTATTTTGGAATTCTACTAAATCTCCTTAAGGGTTCTCTCAGATTTTGTTTTGAGGTTCTCCTAAATCCCCTGTTGAGATTTTTTTTAGTTTTGAGTTTCTCCTGAAATGAATTTCGGGAATCTTTTCCTGTTTTTCCTAGATTCTAGTTTTAGATTATTCTATCTCTTCTTGGAATCTCCAGAATTACATTTTAAGTTTCCCAAGATTCACGTTCTGGGATTATCCAAAATCTTATTTTTCAATACCCTACTTTGGAATTCTCCTGAATGACAACTTGAGGTATTCGTAAATCCCATTTAGCGATTATCTTTAATCCACTGTTGAGATACTCCAAATTCCCATTTTGGGAATCTCCAGAATCTCGTTTTTGGGATGCTTCAGAGTCCCTTTTTAGGATTTTTGGGAATCCCGTTTTCATACTTTCCATAGTCCTATTTTAGATAAATTGGGATTCTTCTGTATTCTTTTCTGAGATTCTCTTGAATCCTAGTTTAAGATTCACTTAAATCCACTTTTGAGATACTCCAGAATAGCATTTTGGGAAGCTCCAGAATCTCAGTTTGGAATGTTGAATTTTGGAATCTCATTTTGGGATTTTCAAGAATTCCATTTTTGGATTTTCAAGAATTCCATTTAGGGATTTTCAAGTATCCCATTTTTGGATTCTACAAAATCTAATTTCAGGATTCTTCAAAATCTTATTTTGGGTTACTCCTAAACGAAATATTGAGATTCTCCTGGATTCTCCTCACAAAAGAGTTTGATTCTACTGAATCTTATTTTGGGATTCTCCCGAATCCCGCTTTGAAATTTTCTTGAATCCTCTTCTTGAAATCTTTTGAATCACAGTTTGGATTTGTCGTAAAATGCATTCTGGGATTCTTTTGAATCCTGTTTTGAATTCTTTTAATCCCTCTCAAACGTCCAATCACTTCATCTTATATTATCCATTTGAACCTTAAACAGCTTCAACGACAAAATATTGTACCGATTTTCAAACCACATTCAACGAAACCGTTCACCTATTTACCGCCCTCTCCAAGCCGCCCCCTTTATCTATCTTGAAATGAAATGTGTTCCTGGAAAATCCCATTCAAAGACACTCTCATGTCGGCTGCATTTAACAGCATTGCAGTACCAGCGCTGAAAACCCACCCCAGCCGGATTGCAACACCAGCTAGTTATCGAATTGAATTATGATTATTGCAGAATAATTTGCAGATTCAGTTCGCCACCATTTTGCTCGCTCATTTCCCCGTCTCCGATTCCAGTCCATGCAGAAGCGTCAAAACGTAAGCTTATTATCGCCTCTTCCTACGGCTCGGCAAACTCGAAAGGGGAAACCCGCGGATCGAAATCCGGCACTGAAATCGAAGGAAGAACTTCGTTAAAAGTTCAATTTCTGCTTCTTGCCGAGGTGATTTCCCGAACCGACTCGAAACCTTGTCTCAGTCTCAGTTCGCCCGTCAGCCGTCATCCCGAATTCAAACGGTGCCACCACTTGAATAAATTATGTAATAACGGCGTAATAAAGAGCGACGTCGCCGTCGAGAGCTTGGCTCGGTCCGGAAATTGTGGGAGATTACAGTCAGGACGACAACCGTCGTCGTTGTCGTCGTCGGGAGGAAGAGTTTTGCATAAGTAATTAGAGCAAGAGGACGTTTATAACTGCCAGCAGTAGCAGCAGTGGTCCTTCACGTGGGACAACCGTAAACCGTACTCAGGCAGAAGGTGGCAGTAGAGCCGTAATTGATCCCTAAACGTGCTGACACTTGTTTGTTATGTAGCACACCGACGCTGGTCGTCGTCATCGTCGTCGTCATTGCTTCGCGTCAGTAAACATCCGAGTCCTTTCTATCTACACTCGGTTGGAACTCGTTCACTTGCATGCTCTTATCTCGGTCGACCCGAGTAGAACTCGCATTACGAGCGGTAATCGAAGACTGCCAAGGTTTCTTTTTAGTCGGGATTTGGGCCTTTTGCGAGGGAATGAATGCACCTTAACACACCGACGACTCTCGGAATTCATGGACCACAAGGGAACTAACCACTCACCGAGTCTTTTGTCACGGCGTCGCTGAAGACGACTACGATGACGTGAGAGAGCTGCACCGGGACTAGATAAGCGCACCGGGTCTTCTCCTTTCTTCTTTTTATTTTTTTTTTTTTTTCGGAGGGCTTTTGTGTGCTGGAAAGCGTCGTTGTTGTCGTCGTCACCTTTTTCGGTTTGTCCCATCATGCATTGTGTGCTCCCAAGGAGGTATTTAGATGTCATTGCTCCCTGGGGATGACATTGCACACTGACGAAGGAGGAGAATGTTGAACCGAACCGTACGGTGATAAGTAGTCGGTTCACCTTTGCAGCACCTTCACAGACGATGTGGGGGCTTGTTCAGGTGGATTCCGGAAAACATTCGAAATTTCCCCCAATAGCATTACATCACACGAAAATAAGGTCATGTTCAACTAAGAGGCTCACTAAAAATGGATCATCTTTTTTTTAATCATCTTTTGAGAATCTCCAGAATCGTTATTTGGGATTTTCCTGGATTCCATGTTGCAATTTTCTTGAATCTCATTTTGGGATTTTTCTAAATCTCAGTCTGGAATTCTCCTGCATCTCATTTTGGGTTTGTTTTGATTTTCATTTTGGAGTTCTCCTGACCTCCAGTCTCCTGAATTCTAGTTTGAGATTCTCTCAAATTTCATTTTGAAAAGCTCTAGAATCCCATTTTGGAATTCTCTAGGATTCCATATTGGGTTTTTCACGAATCCCATTTTGAAAATTCAAGAATCCCATTTTGGGATTCTTCAAAATCCCATTTAGAATTTCTATTTGAGGGTTCTCTAACATCCTATTTTGGGATTTTCCCAAATGACTTCCCTGGATACTAGTTTGGGCTAGTGCTAAAACAATTACTGGGATTCTAGGTAATCTCAAAATGGGATACTCCTGAATCCCATTTTGAGATTCTCGAGAATCTTATTTTGGGATTGTCCATTTTAGAACTTTCCTGAATCCCGTTTATAGATCCCCCTGAATTTATTTTTGGGATTCTTTTAAATCCCAGATTGGATTTCTCCTGAATCTCATTTTGGGATTATTTTGAACTTCAATTTGAAATCCTCCTGAATCCTTTTTGGCGATTCTCCAGAGTCCCATTCTGAGATTTTTCTGAATTCCTAGTTTGGAATTCTCTTAAATCTCATTTTGAGATGCTCTAGAATCCCATTCTGGGATATTCCAGAATTGGATTTTGGGTTTCTCAAGAATCCATTTCGGGAATCTCAAGAATCTTATTTTTGGATTTTTCAAAAACCTATTGTGGGATTTTTCTGAATGACATTTTGAGATTTTCCTGAATCCCATTTTAAGATTCTCCAGGATTCCATCTTGGGTTTCTCCAGAATTCTATGTTGGATTCTCTAGAATACTATTTAGGAGTTTTCTAAATACTATTTTGGAATTCTCCAGAATCCTATTTTGGAATTCTCCTTGTCAGTATGGGATTGTCCAGCATTCAATTATTTGATTCTCCAGAATTCCAATCTGGGATCCTCCAAAATTTTATTTTCAGATATGCGACATTCCATTCTGATTCTTCGAAACATAATTCTGAAGATCTCCAGAATCCCATTTCAGGATTCTCTAGAATTCCATTCTGGGGTTCTCCAGAATTTCATTCTGGGATTCTGCAGAGTTCCATTCTGGGATTCTCCAGTATTCTATTCGAGGATTTCCCAGAATTCCTTTCTGGGATTCTCCAGAATTCCATTCTGGGATTCTCCAGAATTCCATTCTGGGATTCTCCAGAATTCCATTCTGGAATTCTCCAGAATTCCATTCTGGTATTCTCCAGAATGTCATTTTCACATCCTCCAGAATGTCATTTTTGAATTCTCCAGAATTCCATTCTGGGATTCTCTAGGATTCCATTTTGGGATTCCTCAGAATTCCAATGTGGGATTCTCCAGATATTCATATTCACCAGAAATTTATACAGGAGTTCTCCAGAATTTCATACTGGGATTCTCCAGAATTCCAGTCTTGGATTCTCTAGAATTCCATTCTGGGATTCTCCAGAAATTCTTCAGCTTCTTCAGAATTTAATTCTGGGATCCTCGAAAAATTCCATTCTAGGATTCTCCAAAATTCTATTCTGGGATTCTCCAGAATTCCATTCTGGGATTCTCCAGAATTCCATTCTGGGATTCTCCAGAATTCCATTCTGGGATTCTTCAGAATTCCATTCTGGGATTCTACAGAATTCCAGTCTGGAATTCACCAGAATTCTATTCATATCCTCCAGACATTTATTCAGGAGTTCTCCAGTATTTCATTCTGCGATTCTCCAGAATTCCATTCTTGGATTCTCCAGAACTCCGTTCTGGGATTCTTCAGAATTTTATTCAAGGATTTTTTTCAGAATTTCATTTTGGAATTCTTATGAACTCCATTCTGGGATTCTCCAGAGTTCCATTCTTGGATTCTCCAGAACTCCTTTCTGAGATTCTTCAGAATTACATTCTGAGTTTCTTCGGAAGTCCACTCTGGGATTCTAAAGAATTCTATTCTGGGTTACTCCAGAATACCGTTCTGGGATTCTCCAGAATTTCTTACTGGAATTTTCCAAAACTCCATACTGGGATTCTCCAGAACTTCATTCTAAGATATCCCAGGGCTCCATCCTTCAAAATTCCTATCTAGGTTTCTTCAGATTCACTTTTTTGGTCTTACAGAGCGTCACTATGGGATTCTCCAGAATCTTAATTTATGAGATTCTTCAAAGATTCATGATGAGATTCTCCAGAATCCTATTTTGGAATCCTCCAGAATTCCATTCTGGGATTCTTCAGAATCTTATTCTGGAATTCTCCAGAATTCCTTCCTACAAAATTCCATTCTGGAATTCTGCAGAAATCTATTTTGGAATTCTGCAGATATCTAGTCTGGATTTTCCAGAACTCCTTTCTGAAATTCTTCAGAATTACATTCTCGAATTCTTCAGAATTTCATTCTGGGATTCTCCAGTATTCTATGATGGGATTTTCCAGAATTCCATTTTTGGATTCTCCAGAATTCCATTTTGGGATTCGTCAGAACTTTATTCGCAGATTTTGCAGAATTTCATTCTAGGATTCTCATGAACTCCATTCTGGGATTCTCCAGAATTCCATTCTTGGATTCTCCAGAACTCCTTCCTAAGATTCTTCAGAATTACATTCTGAGTTTCTTCGGAAGTCCATTCTGGGATTCTAGAGAATTCCATTGTGGGATTCTCTAGAATTCCATACTGGGATTCTCCAAAACTCCATAATGAGATTCTCCAGAACTTCATTCTACGATATTCCAGGGCTCCATCCTTCAAAATTCCTATCTAGGTTTCTTCAGAATCACTTTTTTGGTCTTACTGAGCGTCATTATGGGATTCTCCAGAATCTTAATTTATGATTGTCATATCTGTTGAGATTCTTCAGAGATTCATTATGAGATTCTCCAGAATCCTATTCTGGAATCCTCCAGAATTACATTCTGGGATTCTTCAGAATCATATTCTGGTATTCTCCAGAATTCCTTCCTACAAAATTCCACTCTGGAATTCAGAACTCCTTTCCTAGATTCTTCAGAATTACATTCTCGGATTCTTCAGATTTCATTCTGGGATTCTGCAGAAATCTAGTCTGGATTCTCCAGAACTTCTTTCTGAGATTCTTCAGAATTACATTCTCGGATTCTCCAGAATTTCATTCTGAGATTCTGCAGAAATCTAGTCTGGATTCTCCAGAACTCCTTTCTGAGATTCTTCAGAATTCCATTCTCGGATTCTTCAGAATTTCATTCTGGGATCCTCAAGAAATTCCATTCTGGGATTCTCCGAAATTCCATTCTGGGATTCTCCAGTATTCTATGATGGGATTTTCCAGAATTCCATTTTTGGATTCTCCAGAATTCCATTTTGGGATTCTCCAGAATTTTTTTCGCAGATTTTGAAGAACTTCATTCTAGGATTCTCATGAACTCCATTCTGGGATTCTCCAGAATTCCATTCTTGGATTCTCCAGAGATCCTTCCTAAGATTCTTCAGAATTACATTCTGAGTTTCTTCGGAAGTCCATTCTGGGATTCTAGAGAATTCCATTCTGGGTTACTCCAGAATATTGTTCTGGTATTCTCCAGAATTCCTTACTGAGAATCTCCAAAACTCCATACTGAGATTCTCCAGAACTTCATTCTACGATATTCCAGGGCTCCATCCTTCAAAATTCCTATCTAGGTTTCTTCAGAATCACTTTTAAGGTCGCTCTCATTATGGGATTCTCCAGAATCTTAATTTAGGATTGTCATATCTGTTGAGATTCTTGAAAGATTCATGATGAGATTCTCCAGAATCCTATTCTGGAATCCTCCAGAATTCCATTTTGGGATTCTTCAGAATCTCATTCAGGCATTCTCCAGAATTCCATCCTTCGAAATTCCATTCTGGAATTCTGCAGAATTCTATTCTGAGTTTCCCCAGAATTCTACTATGGAAGCCCCTAGAAAAATGGGATTCTTCAGTATTCCATTCTGTAACCCTCCCGAGTCCCTCCCCCCTTTTTTTTTAGATTCTTCGAAATGCGATTGTGTTTGGGATCCTCCCGAATCCCATTCTGTGATTCTTCAGAATCTTATTTTAGGATTTTCATCTATCTTGGGATTGTCCTGAATACCTACTTAAATTTTTTCTCAATTCCCTATTGGAATTCCCCTTAATAGCTCTGTGAGATTTTCCTGAATCCCTTTTTGAAATTCTTCTACATCTTTCCATGGGATTCTCCAGACTCCCCTCTAAGAATTCTACTGAATCCCTTTTTGGGATTATCCTGATCCCCATCATAGGATTCTTCTAATTACCATTGTCGGATTTTCCCAAACTACTTTTCAAAAAGAATCTGAATCCACTCTTGAGATTCTCCTGAATTTCCCCTTAAAATTCCCCTGAAGCATCTCTTGGGATTCTCCTAAATCCCCCTCTGTGAATCTCTTGAATCCCCGTTTGAGATTTTTCTGCATCTATTTTGGGATTTTTCTGAATCCTGTATTAGGATTCGTCCGGACCCTGATTATGGTTTCTGCTGAGTCTTTTTTGGGGTTCTCCTGAATATCCTTTTAAGATTCTCCTTGCTATAGATTTTCCTGAAGATTTACTCTAGCATTTCTTAAGATTCAACGGAATTCCTTTTCACCAAAATTCGCTCCAAGGTCACTAGAAATCACCTTTTTCCTTTGTTTCGATTTAAATTCTGTGGGAATTTGTCAGGAAATTGGTCCTCCCTTAGCTACATCGGTAAAGGCACGGCTACAAAGCAACACCACGCTGGAGGTGGCTGGGTTCGAATCCCGGTCTGGTCTAGGAATTTTTCGTTAAGGAAAATTTCTCGACTCCCTGGGCATAGGGATATGATTGTACTTGCCACACAATCATACTTAAGCAAAAATGGTACTTGGCATCGAAAGCTCTTAATTAATAACTGTGGTAGTGCATTTAGGGCATTTAATACTAAGTTGAGAGCAAGCAATAAGCTTGAAATGCCAAGAAGAGAATTTGTCAGAGTATCTCTTGAAACTTTTTCGGAAATCTTCATTTTCTATCCTAGATTTATTATTTACTTTGGATTCTGAATCTTATGGAGTTGTTCTAGTATTATTATTCTTGTTCTGATAAGGACTCTTCTGCGGATTTTGTTGGTATGCTCGCCAGTAATTCATGTCGGGTTAGTTTTTAGATTCATGGGAGTGGTGTCGATTCTAGTCAGTGTCGTTAGGATTTTCTGAGACAAAACATTTCTTATCAAGTCATTCTTTGGAAGGGAAGCAAAGCTGTTGGTCTCGGCCCATGTGTTGGAACTCAGTTGCTTTTGTAGTTCAAGCTAAATCCATAACGTGCAGGTTCTATCTAGAACGGAAGCGGAAACTTGACGGTCCCGCTCCCGTTCGAAACAGGTCACATAATGGCAGTTGAATCCCAACAGTAACAAATTGTGGGACTTGTTCATTCATTGAGGCAAGTGTTTCTTTTGGGTATCCAGAAACTATCTCGGAGAGACTGCGGATTGTCCTAGAACTTACCGACTTGTTCAAATACGTGTCCCGGTCCAAGTCGTTCTCGAGAACTATTCTCACTTGGTTGTCGTTCGACACCCTTACTACGTACCAAGCCCATCATAGTCGACCGATTTTGGCTTTGTGAACTATGGAAGGTTCAGGCTTGATTCTAGAACTAGTTGTGAACTAGCTGAGAACTGTCTTCTTCTAAGTAGATCTCAAAGCAAGATTTTTTTTTATTAAAACACTCACAACCCTATCAATTGTACGATTCAATACGTTTCCAGGAAACATTAAATTTCATCATTGAAATCCGAGCGCCTGTGGAGACATGAGTTTGCATCAATTGCCATCGCTCTTGCAATCTACGATAATTGCATACCGCTCGACTCTTCCGCCCAATCAAAACAAAAAAACGATTCAAATCAATGGATTTCCGACAAAACAATCAGATTCAATCCAGAAAAAAAAACCGCATAAACTCGTAGTTTGGAACAAAAGGCAAAACCCGATCAGATCGAAACATAAAGAAAAAAGTACAATGTATAATTGGGCAGTTTGATCGTTTGCCCGCATCCAACATGAAAGTGATACGACGAGAGCCAGCATTGAAATTTTTTGGCGGTAAAAATGCATTAGAAAACGGAAAATAATCGATACCACCCCGCCTCCCTCTCACCGGCCCCTCAGATTCCTCGTTTTTCTTTTTCCGTTCGCCTCGGTTCGGCAGCAGGCGAAATTTGGGTGGGAATGATGCAGCAACCCTTCGGTCACGTAAATATTGATATTTAATCCGGTCCCGTACAGGCACTGGTAGTGCAACGAGAGAAGTCCGCATTGGAAAACAATTCCCATTTCCATTTAGTGGCCCCCCTAAATTTACTTCGGAGCACAATATCGTAGAGTACCAGTTACAACCCGAGTCGAATGGTTCGATATTGGGGAGATGCTTCAGTGCTTACATTGCGAATCGAGGCTCTTTATCGGCCATTGCGAGGAAGGGAATTCGGTGGTTATCAGCTCAAATAATACTGATTTAGAGGTACTCAACACTACTGGGAAAAAAAAGGCAAAGCAGAGCTTTTTCAATTGGGAACCACTGGGGATTGTGCGTGTCGCACACACCCACACCCGATATAGCTATAAATAATATCTAAACCGAACTCGAACGAAAGAGTTAACCAACCATGCATGCCCATCGTACTGACCTCCGAACTGAGCCACACTAAGTCCTGGTCCTGGCCACTGCAGAGAAGCAGAGGGGAATCAGCATCGGTTCATAATTCATTTTCGACTGAAATCACCGTGAATGGCTGGTGCGTGGCATTGTCTGCCCCCCTCGGGTGCCATGCACTGTGTCAGAAACTCTATCAACCCGCCGCAGTCCACGGTCCCCGGTTGGAATTTATGGGTGGAACTAGGATTGGCAAAAGCTATATCTGGTTGCGATGGCCCGAGCTCGAGAGGAGCTGTTGAGTTACGGTTCAACGCATTGCACTGCCAGTGCCATTGGATGTGCGTTGGCTTTGTTCAGAAGAGTAGTTATCAGCTGGGGAAAGCTTAGAGGAAGAAAGGGGGTGGATTTGAATTTCAGTTCAAGTTTTCCTGCAGAGCTGAGGACGTGAAGGGTCCTCACAATGAATCCGATATTTTCATAACAATTGTACGATTGATGCGTAACAGTGATCCTACATTTTCGGCAAAATGGGTCACGTAAAGCTGTTTAGTGTGTTTCAGCTTAAATTAACAATCCAATAGAATCTCGTTCGTTAAATTCACGAATATAATCGTACAATTCACGAATAGATTCGTACATTTTACGAAACTATTTTCGTTAGAACTACCTTTGCCCACTATGCTCAGGTCGGTCAGGAGGAGGAATTAAGACAAACGACCTCAGACTCATCAATTTTGCCGCGTCCAAGATATGGCCATACGTAGTACCTACTTCCAGTACACCCTACCCATATCGGTACACTTGGAGATCACCAAGACAGCCCACGTTTTAATTGATGGAAGCCAACTTTCGGATATTATCGAAGTTAGGACCACTACCTGATTATGGTCAAAGTGCGCCAAAGACTTTCCGTTGAAACGACTGAAGCTACCGGAAGTCGCAACTGCCAGCAAAGCCTAGAAGCACCGTTGCCGGATGAGGGAGAGCTGATCGAAGTCCCTTTTGAGGACTGCTGGAGTAGTGTCCAAGCAGCCATTAACAATGTAGCAGAAGGTGGTACTCGGGTTGTGGATAGAGGTCGACGGAACGACTGGTTCGACGAGAAGAATGCGACGCGGACGATGAACCCGTCGGAGCGAAACAAACAGAAGCGAAGATAGCAAACTCATCTTTTCCGGGATAGGAAGCGCCGCGTGGAGGAGTTGGAGTGCGAAGAAATGGAGCAGCTGTATTGCTCTCACGAAACGCAAACGTTCTTCAAGAAACTCAACTCAACTCAACTCAAGTATCTTTACTGGTAAACGTCGATAATGCTCGAGGAGGACCTGCAAGCACCTAGAGTTTTCGAGCGACGTGTTCCTAGGACCATCTTTGGCGGAGTATGTGAAAACGGCGTACGGAGGAGAAGAATGAACCATGAGTTGGCGCGACTCTATGGCGAACCCAGTATCCAGTATAAGCCGCTAAGGCTGGAAGGGTACAATTAGCGGGCACGTTGTAAGGATGCCAGACAACAATGCCGCAAAATTGGTGTTTGAGAAACTGGGAAAAAAAGCCCCCCTTGTTGTTGTATTGTGGGGGGGAGGTGCGGTTCTTTTTTTTTGTGGTGGGGGTATTGGGGGGGGGGAGGAGGCCAAAAAAAAAAATCCTCTTAGTTAATTTGTTTTTTTTTGTGGCCTCGCTCTTATTTCGTCTTTAAGGCATTAATGGCAAGCCCAATTCCCACTTGTAGCATAGACCAACCATGGCAGTTTTTCTGGAAATCCATTTTCCATTAAAGTTTGTGATTCAATTCGTATCATACGCAAACAAATACTATGTTTCGTGAACATTTTACGAATTATTCGTACCATCATCAAACGTTAACCAAGATTGTGAGAACACAATTCAATAGGAAACGAAATAGTTGCTGAGAAATAATTTGCCCATTTCCGCTTGAGTTTTAGCACAGTTAGCTCTTGGTTCTACAAGCAGAAGTTCGTTGTGCTATCCGGATGATGAAGAAAAATCGAAGAACGTTGAGCTTCCTATTGTTCTTCGTGCATCTGACCACCTCATGGAGATATTTAGGATAAAACTTCCAAACATCGCTTGGCGGAGTTGTCTCAGTAGACGGGTAACGAGTGGCGAGTTAACAGTACGACCCGTTGTACAGGAACTGTTGACCAACCGATTCCACCATGCGACAACAGTCTACACCGATGGATCTGAAGGCGGCGATGCTATAGGGGCAGGAGCATTCAGCTGAAACTTCCATCTCACTACAGCGAGTTCTGAGCGAAGCCTTCGCCTTGAAGATAAAATCTTATCGGATTCGACTAGCTGAATTTTGGCCTTACGCAATGGAAACTCGCAGAATCTTTTGATGTCAGATCTCTGGGATTCTCTAGCATTTCATTATGAGATTCTTTAGAATTTCAGTCTGGAAGTCTCCAGAATCAAATTCTACGATTCTTCAGAACGCCATTCTGGGGTTTCCCAGAATTTCATTCTGGGGTTCCCCAGAATTTCATTCTGGGGTTCCCCAGAATTTCATTCTGGGATTCTCCAGAATTCCTTCCGGGGATTCTCCAGAATTTCATTCTGGGATTCTCCAGAAATAGATTCTGGTATTATCCCGAGTTCCATTCTGGGATTCTCCAGAATTCCATTCTGGGGTTCTCTAGAATAACATTCTGAGATACTCCAGAGTTCCATTCTGGGATTCTCCAGAATTCTATTATGGAATTCTCCAGGATTCCATTGTGGTATTCTCCAGAATTCCATTTTGGTATTATCCAGAATTCCATTCTGTTATTATCCAGAATTCCATTCTGCAATTCTTTAGAATTCCATTCTGCAATTCTTTAGAATTCCATCCTGGGATTCTCCAGCATTCCATTCTGGAATTCTCCAGAGATCCATTCTGGGATTCTTTAGGATTCCATTCTGGGACTCTTTAGAATTCCATTCTGGGATTCTCCAGAATTTCATTCTGGGATTCTCCAGAATTTCATTCTGGGATTCTCCAGAACTCCATTCTGGGATTGTCCAGAATTCCATTCTGGAATTCTCCAGAATTCCATTCTGGTATTCTCCAGAATTCCATGCTGGTATTCTCCAGAATTCCATTATGGTATTCTCCAGAATTCCATTCTGGGATTCTCCAGAATTCCATTCTGGTATTCTCCAGAATTCCATGCTGGTATTCTCCAGAATTTCATTCTGGGATTCTTTAGAATTCCATTTTGGGACTCTTTAGAATTCCATTCTGGGATTCTCCAGAATTCCATACTGGGATTCTCTAGAATCCCATTCGGCTATTCTTCAGAACTCCATTCTGCTATTCTTCAGAACTCCATTCTGGGATTCTCCAGAATTCCATTCTGGGATTCTCCAGCATTCCATTCTGATTATCCAGAATTCCATTCTGGGACTGTCCAGAAATCTATTCTTGGATTCTTCATGATTCCATTTTGGGATTGTCCAGAATTCCATTCTGGGATTGACCAGAATTCTATTATGGAATTCTCCAAAATTCCATTCTGGTATTCTCCAGACTACCATTGTGGTATCATCCAGAATTCCATTCTGCGATTCTTTAGAATTCTATTCTGGGATTCTTTAGAACTCCATTCTGGGATTCTCCAGCATTCCATTCTGGGATTCTCCCGAATTCCATTCTGCAATTCTCCAGAATTTCATTCTGGGATTTTCCAGAATTTCATTCTGGGAATGTTCATAATTCTATTCTGTGATTGTCCTGAATTCCATTCTGGTATTCTCCAGAATTCCATTCTGGGATTCCCATAATTCCATTCTGGGATTCTCCAGAATTCCATTCTGGGATTCTCCGGAATTCTATTCTGGGATTCTCCAGAATTCCATTGTGGGATTCTCCAGAATTCCATTCTTGGATTTTCCAGAATACCATTCTAAGATTCTCCAGAATTCCATTCTGGGTCTGTCCAGAATTCTATTCTGGGATTCCTTAGAATTCAATTCTCGGATTCTCCAGAATTCCATTCTGGGATTCTCCGAAATTCTATTCTGGGATTCTTCAGGATTCCATACTGGGATCCACCACATTTTTTTTTCTGGGATTCACCAAAGTTTTCTTCTGAAATTCTCCAGAATTCTATTTTGGGATTCTCCAGAATTTCTTTCATGGATTCTCCCGAATTCTATTCTGGGATTCTCCCGAATTCTCCAGAATTCCATTCTAGAGTTGTCCAGAATTCCATTCTGCGATTTTCAAGAATTCCATTCTGGGATTCTCGCGAATTCCCTTCTGAGATCCTCCAGAATTCCATTCTGGAAATCTCCAGAATTCCATTCTGGAAATCTCCATAATTCCCTTCTGAGATCCTCCAGAATTCAATTCTAAGATTTTCCAGAATTCCATTCTTGGATTCTCCAGAATGCCATGCTGGGAGTCTCCAGAATTCTATTCTGGGATTCTTCAGGATTCCATTCTGGGATTCTCCAGAATTCCATTCTGGGATTCTCCAGAATTCCATTCAGGAATTCTCCAGAATTCTATTCTGGGATTGTCCAGAATTTTATTCAGGGATTATCCAGAATTCTATTCTGGAATTCTCCAGAATTCCATTCTGAATTTCTCCAGAATTCCATTCTGGGATTCTTTAAAATTCCATTCTGGGATTCTCCAGAATTCCATTCTGGGATTCTCCAGAATTCCATTCTGGGATTCTTTAAAATTCCATTCTGGGATTCTTCAGCATTCCATTCTGGGATTCTCCAGATTTATTCTGGGATTCTCCAGAATTCCATTCTGGGATTCTCCAGAATTCTACTCTGGGATTCTTCAGGATTCCATTCTGGGTTCCACCACAATTTCTTTCTGGGATTCACCAAAGTTTTCTTCTGGAGTTCTCCCAAATTTCATTCTGGGTTTCTTCCGAATTCCATACTGGGATTCTCCAGAATTCCATTCTGGGGTTCTCCAGAGCTCCATACTGGTATTCTCCAGCATTCCATTGTGAGATTCTTCAGAACTCCATACTGGGATTCTCCTTAATCAGATTTTGGAATTCTCCTCAATCCCAATTCTAAATTCTACTGAATCAAATTTTGGGAATGCTCAAAATCAATAAATGGTTTTTTTTTCTTCTTAATCCCGTTTTTGAATCTTCCTGAATCCCACTTTAAGCACATTACATTCTGGGATTCGCCATAGCAAACGGTTCGTGAGGTGCTGGAGTAGAGATGGGGAGATCGAACCGACGTAAAGTTGAGAGAAGTTAAGAGCAGAACCGAAAAGCGGTTCGATCAAAGAAGTTCTGCCGAACAGCGAGTACTTAGTCGGCTGTGCATCGGTCAAACCAGACTCACACATGAGTTTCTACTAAAGAAATCATAACCTCCAATATGCGAATTCTGTAGGACGGTCAATTTGAACTGCATAAAACATGATGGAAGTAGAGCGAAACATGGAATCGACCCGACAAACGATGATGACTGTCAGAAGCGGCTGTTGGAATACTTGTTGGAGAAACAAACTTATTGCTTTAGATATTTAAATGCTTTAAATAAGAGGGAAAACACATGAAAAGGAGCCCAGAACGAGGAACAAAGATAAGCAGAATGAAATAAGTAGAAGAGACATGCAGAAAACATGGGTTTAAAGAAATCGGTAAAAAAGTATAAAAATAGCGGAAGAAGGTGGAATGCAGCTGAAGCGAGAAAAAAAAACGCTGGAGAAAGAAAGTCGATGAAAGATATAGCGAGGATGTAGAAGCAGCAATGCGGAAAACAACAAGTGGCGTAATGGAAAACCGAAGCGGAAGAACAAGAAACAGAGCCGTATAAGAAAAGCGGACAACAGAAGGGATGGAGAAAAAGAAGAGTATTAGACAATTGATGAAACAATGTGGAAGAAGAACAACGGAAGGAGAAAAATGCACAAAATTAACGGAACAAGAAAGCCGAAATGAGAAGGAGAGAAGAAGCAAAGAGGAGATACCGAAGAGGAGGGACAACAGAAGAGATCTAGGCGCCATGGAGACGAAGCAGAAGAACGGAGCAGGACAACAAACGGAATAATGTATACTAAAGAAGCGAAAAAGAAGAATCGAAACAGGAATTAAAGCATTAGAAAAGGAGAAGTAGAAAAATAGAATGGAAGAGGAGAAGTAGAAGAGGATGAATGTACCGGGCGAAGAGAAGCGAGTTGGGTAAAGAAATATAGAAGACGATATATATATATATATATATATATATATATATTTTTTTTTTCATTTCATAAAGTCATCTAAAAGTTTTGCGAAACAACTAACTACCACAACGAACAGGTTGAACATGCGAACGATACGTCAATGATTTACCCGCAATAAGTTCAAAGCGATAGGAACAACCGTGGACACAAAGTTTTGACAGCCCGATTCAACTCCGTCATGGTTGCTGCGAGGTGACCAACGATGACAAACAACACACAGATAAATCCAAATTACGGCACAAATGCCGCGAACAGCTTTCGCCTCCGGCTTCGGCTCTTTCGGTCTCTTTGAATCCGACGAAATAAACGACAAAACCATGCACACAGACTGGCTCTAACAACGTGCCCCCTGGATGTAGGCCAACTTTTCGCGGTGGAAGTCGCTTCCGTTCGTTAGTTGACTGACTGACAACAGCACGACTGTTTCGAAGCTTTGCGATGAAAGATAATCTTAACGGGATGTCAATTTGGCAACCACTAGCGCTTAGGAGAGAAACTCCATTCCGCGACATATTGTTTCAATTGCTGCTTTGAAATACTCGGGCTCGGATTGGCGTTGACAGGTAGATAATAGATGGGAGATTTCAAGCTGTATATCATCATTTATGGCTAATGGTTGAAAGGCATTGCAAGCATTCAAAATCGTAAAAAATCTTCACATCAACAACTAAACATTCATTCAGCAATCGTAAACATTTATAACCTCAAAAATTGGCTTCCTCCAATATCTCCAACGCCATTGCAGCAGGAACCAGACAATTGAAGGAAAAACACTCTTATCGAATTCACAACACTTTCCCTTGCCCCCCTGCTTCAAACAAAGAAACAAGGGAAGGAATCTAATATATTCCTACCCCTCCTTCCCGCCAACCACTTTGCCACTCCCACTCACAATTTGCCGTTATCATTGCGGCAATTTTATTCGATTCGCAGCATCCATAGTTTTGCGTTGCTGTTGTTGTTTCCGAGTTCGTTGGAGCCGGAGCCGCTGGCAGCAAGGCTGCGCCCGGAATACAAAGGACGAATCCAATGGGGTGAATCATGATTCCACTGGCTTTTTTTTATGATCTTAGTTAGCCGGCCTTTAACCGCATATCAGTCCCATATGGATAGGAAATCAAGCAAACATGGGACTGATATACGGTTACAGGCAGTAGCGTTCTTCTGGCGGAAGCTCGGGTTGAATAATTTGTCCGGAAGGCTTTAAGTCAATTAGAATTTGAACGCAGTGGCATCTAACACGCCGTTGAACTTTAACTACAACTGCTTTATGCTAGAAATTGCATCAAACAGTAGAACTTGGTGAGATCATTCCATTATACGAAAATATGTTCAAGCTCTTTTCAACCTACAACTAGTTCGTTTTCGTTGGCAATATGGAATTTGTTTTCCCTCTGTTAGACTATACGTCAAGGATATTTATCAACATTTTGGACGTTTCGTCCGGCTAATTCATACATATAGGCTACCTACAGGCGAATTAGATTATTTAAAATTGAAGAATTTTTGTTTTTAAGATTTCATTTTGATCAAGATTTTCAGCCTCCAGCTGGATCATTGCCACGGTAGTCACTCGAACACCCATGATTGTTTTTGTGACTTGTCCGGGGGTAAGATATCAATCCGTGACTTTAGCGTGAGAGGTATGGATGCTAATCACGAAGTCGTGGTCGCCCCCTGTAAAAATTAGACTTTATCGTTCATGGTTGGTTCGTGATGATGAACACGCTATTCGTAAGCCAACTGACTGTTCAATGAATGCGGCCTAAACGCCAATGGATCTTTCTTCTTATAATTGTTTTTGTACGCCTTACTGCGCTTTGCCTGCCGATCTAGTAATCTTTGAAGCATTTCTACAATTTCCCATCCGGAAAAAAAAACACTGGCGTGTATTGAGAATCCAACCTATGACCTCCAAAAGCTACTATCATACTTTGTTAGAGGCTCCAACATCTAGCTCAATGCAAGCAATTGCACCGAACAATAGAACTTGGTGAGACCATTCCAATAGGGCAACAACAAAAAATCTCAAGCTCATTCCTACTTACAACTAGTTAATTTGACATGTGGATTTTGGTATTTTTCCCTGTTAGACTATGAGTAAAGGCCTTTTATCAAAAAAAATAGAGCGCCTCGTCCGGAT
The DNA here is from genome assembly GCA_024533555.2 of Aedes koreicus. Classification (NCBI taxonomy): domain Eukaryota; kingdom Metazoa; phylum Arthropoda; class Insecta; order Diptera; family Culicidae; genus Aedes; species Aedes koreicus. The sequence continues at coordinate 55,069 of JAHHFK020003059.1, forward strand.
GGTTCATACCTAAAGGCAACCTTATGGTGAATTGCAATATTAAAAAACGAAGCAAATGCCAACATAGTGTTTTGCTCTTATGGTTCATGCGGGAATGTGAACAACTTCATCGTTTTTTTTGTTCTTTTTTGTGTTTTTTTTTTGCTCTTTTTTTATTTTTATTTTTGCTCTTTTTTTTGTTTCTTTTTGATTTTTCGAGTATTAGGACACGACAATGAAGAAGTCTGCACATTGTAGACGAAAGACGCGTATCTGTCAAGATAAGCAATAAAGGTAGTTGGAATTAAATGGAAATTACTAATAA
>JAHHFK020003060.1:0-102500 GCA_024533555.2 Aedes koreicus
CGAGGAATGAAAATCTCCTAAGTGTCGACTTTTTCCACTGTGTGTAGTGATCAACAATAATATTTCGTAGCATGTTTTTAATTGTAAGCACAAACTAACAGGCTATGTGTTGAAAGCTTACAAACCAACACAGTTTCCTTTACTCAGATTGACTAACAATTGCAATAAAACTTCCTTTGGTGAACCAAATAAGTCACCAAACTTGATTAAAGCATGGAGGGTCGTGAATTCTTGGCTCAGAAATAGAATTCGAAAATGCTCGGTGTTGAACGAGGATAATACGCAAGGTCTTAACAATTGTTTTAATTCTTCATGTATAACGTCCAAGTTTATGAATATCCATTTTGTAGAGATAAAATAAGTGGTATACGTTGACTTTTGGTCTACTCCCCCCTCCCCTATTGTAGACAAACGTAGAATTTTCCGAGGAATCCCTCCCTCCCTTTAATAGTCTAGGTGGTTTATGAACAGCCCCTATCAAACAAAGTTTCCCGGAACACTAGAACTCTTTTCTAAGATATTATTTTCTGCTAAATGAATCAGAAGAGGAGAGAATCGAACGAAGCAGAACACACAAAAAACCAACCACGATATCACAGTGAAGTTTGACCGCTGTGCCATTTGGCCGTATGCTGATTTTTTGGGCAGTCACTAGGTTTTATGAAGGTTCTCAAGTGGTCATGACATCTAACACTAGAACATTTTCAAAATCATTATGGTCTGATAAAGGTCTCATTAACTTGTTTTCACAACCGTCTATAGAGTGGGCCACTTTGTACAAAATTCGGCTTTAAAGAAGCATAGAGGAAGTGTTGGTAGACAACACAGTTTTAAATGTAGTTTTATCAACCAAAGCCGGGAGGAGTGCTATACGGCTGGAACAAAACTAAAATTGTTACTTGGGCACAGCTGCGGTTCTAGTGTCAGCACTTGGGTGCACCTTGAATTAACAGGCAGGTTGTGGTTCTACGGTGTGAATTTTTTTCAGTTTGATTTGATCTGGGGCCTAAGCCTTAATATATAATATATATATATATATATATATATATATATATATATATATATATATATATATATATATATATATATATATATATATATATATATATATATATATATATATATATATATATATATATATATATATATATATATATATATATATATATATATATATATATATATATATATATATATATATATATATATATATATATATATATATATATATATATATATATATATATATATATATATATATATATATACAGCAATTCCATGAAAAAAAGTTATACGATCTCTCAGAATTTTATAATATTCGGTAGGATTGTTCAACATCGAAAAATATTAGACCCGTATTTTTTTATTTCGTTATTAGACTGGACCTTTCTGCGTTAGACTGGTCCAAAAAATCGTGATTTTTCAAAATCTTCAATTTTCAAAAATTTATAACTCCTAAACCGTTTAACCGATTTTAGTCATTTTTGGCCATTGTATTGGTATTTTTTTCCAAGCATTTCCAAGCAAAAATACGAAACCTTTGAATATATCAATTTTCGTATGAAAAAAATACATAACAAATAGTTTTTCTTGAATTTGACTGCGAGGGGCCTCAACGACTCCTTGTTTTAGTATTTTTAAATGAAAGAGCATTCAATTTTACATAACATATCAAAAAATTGGAGATGTTCTGCGTGTCGTTTTGGAGATACAATTTTTTAAATAATAAATCATTACGCTTCATTTTATACATCACCTGCCTGTAGAAACGATGAAGATGCATGGTAGATTACCATGCGTCTCCATCCAATCAAACCTATGACTAATGAAATCTATGAGTTACTTACAAACTTAGTATAACATTCGAATCAGTCTTTAAGGCTTTCCGTTAACCACACAGACCAATTGCTATTTTTTGACGATTACCTTTTCAAATAAATAAGGCTTTAAAATTTCAAATATTTTTGCTTAGTGTAAGTTCCAAGAAAAAAACACTTTAAAGCCGCGCGACATGATGAACATGTTAAAAAATAAGAAAAACACTTTTATACATTTATTTTTATTTATTAAGTTTTTTCATAACAATTTTATACATTTTTCTTCCGTTGAAAATGAATTTTGTTTCACAATAATATACTCTTCGTTTTGAGGCTTAAAACTATGGAATGACTGAGTCCCTGAAATTTGCTTCACACGTGTGTAACGATTTTTTAATTTTCTTTCCATTTTATTATAGTCGGATTCCGAAAAAAATTGATAGTGTATTTTCGAGTCTGGCTTAGAAATAGCCCATGAATAAAGTTCTTCGGCCGTTGTTATGTGATGATCTTGCAAACTGGCTTTCGCAGCATTTCGTTTCAATACGCCTCCCAAAGCATCACAAGGGCCCTTTCCATGACAAGTAGCGAAAAATTCCACTCGGCATCTATGCCAAAATCTTTTTGCATGTTGCACAAATTAAAAGCGGTCATTTTATTTTTGTATTGGCTTCCAGATCCATCTGAGAAGAAATAAATTTTCTCTAAACCTGATAACTTACTTTTTATGAACGCTATGCATTGAGTCAAAAAAAGACGCACTGCGACATGATTATGTTTAGTGAAATCAGCAATTGCAATAAAACTGGTAAACTTCAAATCATTTGATTCTTCATCTTTAAAATAAATAGCACAAGGGTGAATAGTACATTGAGCGTTTGCCCAATGAAAGCCTTGAACTGCATCCTGCACAACGAATGAATAATTCTCCGAAAAATCACAGATTATGATACACTCAGTAGCTTTTAAATTGTTTTTCACGTGTTTTAAATAGTTTGCCTGTCGCTCAGCTGTAAAGTTATGTGGCAATAAATTGAGTAATTTTTCTAAAAAAGTATCAATAAATTCTTGTGTGTCCATTTCAACTAAGTCCAAACTGCATCTTTCTGCTTGACGCCATTGTTTAAATTGTAATGATTCAACGTGACCGTTATTAAGAATGGTCATAAGTTCTACCGCCAAAATTTGCATTCCCGGACAATTTTCGCAACATTGCTGCCAGCAATGCTCATTTGGATTTTGACAAATTATTTTTGAAAACATATCATGGTAGGACTGAACACCATCTGGAAGTAATTGTTTACTTTGGAGTGTTTTAAAAATCAATTTAACGTTTTGGTGGTAAATGCAAACGCACACCGTATGCGTGCCACTTGTTCCTGCCAAAATGCAGTGTTTTGGACGGTTACTGGCGAACATCGAAAATCCAATCTTAATATCAGGATGAGTATTTTTAAATATGGAGTACGCCTCTTGCAAATTGCATAAAACTAACCTTCTTTGTATGTAGATCCTACCTTCTTCATTGTTGGATATCAAATAATCCCTTTTTCCCGGGCACACACGACTTATATCGTCGCTATTATAAAAATTACGAACACGCATTAGCGTTTCCTCTCCTAACGAAGCTCTACTAATCCTCTTTTTAGGCACTGACATTATTCCCTCCTGTTGTTGTAATACTTTCACTTGGTTGGCCATATATTGGGAAACATCAAACTCTTGCATAATCCTATATGTAGACCAACTTTTGGGCAGTGTGGTTAAAATCCTATACCGCTCATTGCTATCTTTTGTTTCCTTAAATTTATCCTTAAGCTGTGTTAGCATTTCATTATCGTCAGACAAAACGTGTTATTGGTGGTACCGATCGATTCATAGCTGGTTGTTTCCAATGAGCCTGTAAATAAATATAACAAATTATTGATTAAAAATTGATTGATTGGAAATCATGCAAATAATTTCTATTTTATTATTTACTTTGGTAGGGAAAAGGAACAATGCCGGACGGTCCTGCAAGGGCAATTGTTTCGTGACTGGTTGCTTCGCACGATTCTAAAAGAATGTAAAAATAAAAATGTTCCAGTAACAATTGCAAGAGAAGAATTCAAATTAAAACAGAATTATATGAACTTTTATATAACATACCTGTAGTGCCTATACTGGATGGTCCTGTAATGGGTTCTTCGGTCATGGTATCAATGTGCTTATACAATTTCTTGTAGCAACTTTGACAAATGAAAGAGCTACTCTCATCAATTTTAACCTTTTTTTCCACAGCATGGTCGTACAATTTTGCGTTGATTTTTCTGGAACACGAACTCAACACCCAAACACTACAAATTGAACACTTACGTTTCATTTTACGATATTCTTTGATATAACTGTTCTGATATGATACTTTGTTTTCAACTGGTAACTTCTTACATAAATTTCCGTGTTTTATATGATGTTTATATTGTACCTACGATCAAGTGAAGTGAACTGCAGCCTAGACTACAATAGGTATTGAATTGTTTCTCGGCTATAGCGATCAGGTCTATTTGCAGACGGGAGCGAGTAGAGCGGAATTTCTAAAGCGAGAAAGCAACAGAATAACAGATAACGCAAGCGAGCGACGAGAAAGAAAAAAAGAAAGAAAGAAAAAAAAAAAAATAAGTAAATAATAATAAGGAAGAAAAGAGAGAAAAGAAATAAAAAAGATAATATATATAAATGAAAAATATATATATATAAATAGAGGAAAGAAAGGGGAGAGGATTAATGTGTAAGGGAGATAAAAAGAAGAAATGAATATTAAAAAGATAAAGAAAATAATGATATGAGAAAGAAGTATAAAAAAAAGAGAAAAAAGAAAAATATTGTTGTATTTCATAAAAAGATATAAAGTGATGGAAAAAAAATAAATAAGGAAGATAAATGAAAGTAGGAGTATAAATTGAAATGAAGATGAAAGGAAAAAGAAAAATAAGAATAAAAAATAGTAATATTGGGAAAAGATATATAAAATGAGAGATGTATAATTTATGGATTGTTGTATTATATATATATATATATATATATATATATATATATATATATATATATATATATATATATATATATATATATATATATATATATATATATATATATATATATAAGTTAACACGAGGGCCATTCAACTTTCCAACACATCATCACCCGTCACCAAAGAACAGCTCATCAACATAATAACCAACGTGCAACCGTAAGCACATTCGACACCGAGCCCATCGAGGCCACCGGATAATAACAAGCCAACGCACCCAGGACAGCCGACGCAGCACATGACAACAGTAGGACAACAACATGCGACATCGACTTGGACTACGAACCCGACCACCTGAGCTGAGAATTGCAGTGTTAGGACTTTTAGGGACATTGGTAGGTTTCAACCAATTTCGATCATTCAATAAAAATCATTATTAGTCTTACCTTCACATAGTGTAGTTCAGTGTTCACCTTTTTTAAAAACCCCGAAACTCCAAATGAGTTCTTAATTGGCGCAGTCGTGCGGATCGGTTTTGTTTAAAAGTTCAGAAGTAGTGAATAGTTTCCACCATTCGGGTCGCCGCGAGTGAATATCGCAGTGTAGTGAACCATTTCTACAGAAGAGCTTTGCAGAATCGGACCAACTCCCTTCGAAGAAATCTACATCATCAGCCAGGCAGGCCAGCCCGAGCGAACATCGGATTGTCACGATGTGGATTCAACCAGTGACCCTGACCATGACATTGACTATTGTGATGACCGCATCACAGACAATACAACTTTTCGATTTGACGCGAAATCCAGGACTCTTGACGCTACAGACAGGAAACACAATTCTTAAGACGGGCAGACATCGAATATACCACGCTATCGACTTAACTAAATACAGACCACTTTTAGATAACATCGAACTTGCTATCGATGGACTCAAAATTTTCGAAGATTTCACGGACTTGACATCTATGCTAAACGCGAAGCTCAATGAAGTTTGGAATTTATACAGAAGACTTTTACCAATCAAACATACAAGGCAAAAAAGAGGAGCTTTTAATTTATTGGGCTCAACCATCAAAGTAATTACCGGAAATTTGGATGAGAATGACTTAATCCAAATTAATAATGACATTAAAGATTTAAAAGATAGGAATCTGGATCTCACCAGGCAAAATAATATACAGGTCAAACTTAACCAACATTTGGAAAATAGGATTAATAAGATCATTGATACAGTGAATGCAGAACAAAGAATAATTAAACAACAAATAATTACAGCTAGGCAATCTTTAATTATAAACAAGCTAATCAATCAAAATTTTACAGCAATAAGACAAGCTTTTAAAATTTCATTCCATATGGATCTTTTACAAAAACATCTTGACTCAATTTTCGAAGTAATCCAGCTAGCTAGAATTAATATCATTTCAAAGAATTTCTTAGAGTCAGAGGAACTCAAGTTTATTTTGGATAGACTAGAAGAACAGGGAATTACAGTTCTCAGCACTGATCAGGTCTACGATTTTTTGGATATTCGAGCACTCTTCAAAGGTTCAGTTCTATACTTCATAATCGGCGTTCCACAAATCTCACCATATACCTTCAGCAGTCTACTCCTGGAACCGCTTCCCATCGATGGTCAGATCGTTAAGCTACCATGGCATCAAGCAGTAATATACGGAAATCTAACGTATTTTCTCAAGGAAAGCTGTCAATACATCGGAGAGAAAACTCTCTGCGACGAAGATAAGCTCCAAGACGTCTCAGACGACAGTTGTTTCTCAAAAATCATAAGAGGACTACCCGGAAAATGTTCATTTACAAACTACCGGAACCTAACAAATATAAAACGACTGACAGACAACTACGTCGTCGTGAAAAATTCAACAGTCACGTTATCCACAAATTGCTTAAATAACGACAGGAAGTTATCAGGCACATTCTTGATATTTTTCTCGAATTGTACCATAAAGATTGATCAAAGAAACTTCACCACCACAACATTTTCGGCACACATCTTCCCAACAGTTATACCTCTGGATGGAGTCAAAATTGAACAAACCGTGTTCACATCGGAAACAGATCTTCAAGGATTGGAAAAATTGCACATCAAGAATCGGGAGCAGATTCAGTTAATAAAACAGCAGCATACGCTCCAAACAGCCACAAGTTTGGGGTTATCTTCCACTTGTATCATTTTAGGCCTATGCTTGGTAGTCTACAACTGGTTTAAAAAGACAACATCAGCCGACCGAACAAATCTGACAGTCAACGTAGAAAAGCGGACATCATCCACATTAGAAGACATAAGCCATGGCGGAATTGGATCGGGACGATCCAATCTTGAGGGGGAAGCAGTTAACACGAGGGCCATTCAACTTTCCAACACATCATCACCCGTCACCAAAGAACAGCTCATCAACATAATAACCAACGTGCAACCGTAAGCACATTCGACACCGAGCCCATCGAGGCCACCGGATAATAACAAGCCAACGCACCCAGGACAGCCGACGCAGCACATGACAACAGTAGGACAACAACATGCGACATCGACTTGGACTACGAACCCGACCACCTGAGCTGAGAATTGCAGTGTTAGGACTTTTAGGGACATTGGTAGGTTTCAACCAATTTCGATCATTCAATAAAAATCATTATTAGTCTTACCTTCACATAGTGTAGTTCAGTGTTCACCTTTTTTAAAAAACCCCGAAACTCCAAATGAGTTCTTAATTTATATATATATATATATATATATATATATATATATATATATATATATATATATATATATATATATATATATATATATATATATATATATATATATATATATATATATATGTGTATATATTTTTATAGAAATTTAAAAAATATAAACACAAACGAACAGGATCTCTTCCTACTTTATAGGAGAGATAAAAAATAGATAAAATGGAAAAGAAAGCCAACGTCGAGACCGTCGGTTGCAATGTTGCTCTTTAGGGAATCCAATTTATCATCAGCCTGTCATCTTTCTGGCTTATTAAAAACGGGACAGATAAGAACACTGACATTTTTTACTTTTTTTCAAATTATTTTTTTTATCATTATTTTCATTTTTAAATTTGATAGTTAGAAAAGCAATATTTATGTACTAACAACAATCATGAATCGTGAGGGGGGGTGAAAAAAAAGCTCTCATCTTTAATGACATTAAAGCTGCCAGTTCAAATGTTCAACGGTAAATATTTGATCTATATTTTCTCGTTTCATAGTTTTTGACCATTCTTATTCCGGACATTTTGTAGCTATTAATTAAAACCTCCACCTCCTTTTCTTGTCACGCTCATGTACAAAATCCCAGTGGTCCTAATTGTTGCACCTCCCGTCTCCCTAATAAAACCACGTGATACTTAGATGGCCCCTAATTTGAAAAGATGGCAACGAAATGTGATTCTTTTGAATGCATGGCGCAAACACAGCCAATCAAGCTCATTTTTGCGAACTTGTTCAAAATGACACACCCATAGAATAAACCGTTATAACGGTACTATGCTCCGAACATAAAACGATGTTGTGAGTTCGTTTCGCAAATCAAAGCGTCGTCAGTTCCGTTTCAACCATTGTTCGTCTCATCGCTGTGTGTAAGGTGCTCAAATGAATACACCATCGCAGAGGTCACACGTAGGTTTGTGTTTTTGATAGTGAAGCGTGATTAGTTGTTTTGGCGTAAAGCTAAACTACCAGCTGAGTTCTATCGAAGGTTTGTAATTGCTAAATATACAATAGATTCTAGTTAGTTTTAATTCACAAAATTCAATAGATTCAAATTATGACACCGAAACAAGCAAACTTCGAGAGAAAGAAGCGTAGCTCTCTTACTCTTAAGGATAAAGTAAAAATTCTTCGAAACCTTGATGACAAGGGAACAACTAAGGCAGAAATCGCTGTAAAGTTTGACATCCATCCCAAAACTGTACGCAAAATACAGAAAAATGCGGAATCTATTCTTCGAGCTGTATCCAACAAGAATTGCCGCCGGACCAAAAGCTTCAAGTATGTTTCGACAGGTGCGTATAAAAATTTGGAAAACACTTTGTTCCTGTGGTTCCTCAATCAAAGACGCGTCAACAAAACTGTATCAACGACAGCATTGATAATGAAAGCCAAATCTTTCGCTGAACGTTGTGGTGTGTCCGATTCCTTCAAATTCTCACGGCACTGGGCCCTTAATTTCAAAGTAAGATACGGAATCCGGAAACTCAAGATTTGCGGAGAAGTGCTTTCGAGTGATTCGGGTAGCATTGCAGGTTTCCTCGAGCAGTTTCATGAAGAAATACAGCGCCGTGAATTAACTGCTCAAATGATCTACAATGCAGATGAGTCCGGCCTGTTTTTTAAAATGCTTCCAACTGAAACACTCGTTGGCCCAAGTGAGGGAAATGCACCGGGTCGTAAGGTAAATAAGGAGATAATCACCTTCATGCCCTGCTGCAATGTTACAAGAGACCATAAGGTACGCATGGTGATTATTGGAAAATCCCGCAACCCCAGAGCTTTCAAAAATGTTAAGCTACCACCCATCACATACTTGAGCTCCAAAAATGCCTGGATGACACGCGAATTATTTAAAAATTGATTTTTCAATGAGTTTGTGCCAGCCGTGCGTAAGTTTTCTGCTGAGCAAGGCATTCCTCCAAAAGCTATATAGCTATTGGACAACAGCTCTGCTCATCATATGAATGATGAACTCAAAAATGATGACGGCATGATCACTGCATACTTTTTGCCTCCAAATGGTAATCAACATGTTGAAAAATGTGATGAAATAAGAGATTTAGGAATTATTTTAGACTCTAAATTAACATTTGTGGATCATTATAAAAAAATAGTTCAAAAAACAAACAATTTTTTAAATTTTATAAAACTTTTCGGCTATCATTTTCAAAATCCTTTTACAATTAAAACATTTTTTATTGGTATGTAAGGTTTTTTAGAATTTGTGGTGTTGTTTGGTCACCTTATATAAAAAAAACATCAAGAACGAATAGAGTCAATCCAGAAGCTTTTTTTTTATAGGGGGGGGGGGGGCCCCCCTCTTTCATTGAAGGTTTAATTAATGAAAACGGGGGATTGTTGGTTTTTTAAATAATTTCGCAACGTATTGACTCAAGTGATACATTATCAAAATTAAATGTTTATGCTCCTACTCGATAATTACGCAATAGAAATTTATTCGTGTTGGATCGTCATCGTACAAACTACGCTAAATTTGGACCACTAAATCAGATGAAAGCCGCGTACAATCAGCATTGTACGTGAAATGATTGATCTAAATATGCCTAAGACAAAATTAATAAATTATTTCAAAAATCTGCGGAATCATAGAATGTAAGCTAAAATGTAAATGATATTATGTAGTCTACATGTGATTGACGAATGAATAAATAAATAAATGTTAAATTGTATCGCGAGAAGCTTTTGCTCCACGTCATGTCTCATGATTTGGAGGATTACATGGATCTGCGCTTAAAACAGATCTCCTTGAAGGACGTTTGCTACTGGATGCACGAGGCTTGGTCAGCAGTAAAAAGTACGGTAATCCAGCAATCTTGGAGGAAAATCGGTGTGATTTTTTAGAACAAACTGGAAGATGATGTTCCGCTGATGTTTTTGCTGAATATCAAGGATCAAGAATGTGCTACCATACCTCATAATGCTGAGGAGAGGTATGCAATTAAAGCACATACCGATGATGATATTTTGAAAATGGTTCTGGATGATCAATCAGCGATGGAGGAGGAGCTCGAACCACCAGCTTCAACATCCCGCGATCAAGGAAAAACGCCTGGAGCTATCAACGATATTGAAGCTGTGCGCATGTTCGACAAAATAGTTGACTGGGCACATTCCTCGGACCTTTCGATTGACGATGTCATCTTTCTGCGACGTATTAGGGAGATTGCAGTGAAAAAATCGTTGAATAAATAATGCTTAAGTAAAGTGTCTGATCAGTAAGATTTTCATAAATTTTAAAAGAAACATTGTATTCTTGATTCATTGTTAAGTTTCATCATGACTGTTTGCTGGAATCTATAAAGCAGTTTTACCTGATGCACCAAAAATACCAAAGTTTGTTTGAATGATAACACGATTATTGATGAATGAGTGGTTTCCAAACCTACATATAAGATAATTTCCATCCAGTTATTTATTCTAACAATCTTTGATTTGAACCATTGAGTATTCTCGTTCTATGAATCTTTTTTAACTCACCCGGAACCATCATGATATGGTTCATGAAATCTTCTTTATAGAATAATCCTGTTGTATAAGAAAAGTCCTAACTGCCTTGATCAACATGATTGATCAAGCTTTCTTTTAGCATACCAGAACTATATCTCCCCTTCTATAAAATGGGGTCATCCACAAATTATGTAAAGGTTGATGTAGGAAGGAAGGGTTTGTGTTGATTAATAATCTATACATTTTTTTCGAACTGTATTAAATAAGCCTGCAAAGAAAGGGAGAAGAACTAAAAAAACATCACGAAATTTTTGGATGACCCCAGCTATCGTAATTTTGGAACGTTCCCACAAATTCTATTGTCAAGCAATACTAATTGCTATTAAAAGTACTAAGTATTTAATAATATTTTTTGTTCATACAGGCTGATAAAATCGGGTGCAAAAAACTGATAAAATCGGGGGTGGACAAAATCGGGAGTAGATAAAATCGGGTCACCACTGTATCATAGAAAAAATAGCAGCACAAGTATCCCAAGCATTGCATCATGACGTAGCACGTACAGGTACCGGCAAAAACAAAACTTATTCTTCAGCTGAATCCCAACAACAACAGAACACCGAGTGCACCCGAGCAAACAGATTTTCAGTTCATATAAAATTTATTCCTGTTTGCCATTTGACGGTGTTCACAGGAGTGCATCCTTCTTGGTCGCTCGCCGAAGTAACGAACACAACTAATATCTATCCATTCTGCACCGCCCCCCCCCCCCACCCATTACCGGGTGTCTTCTATCTCCCACTCCGAATGCATGCAACAAGCAGGAAATTGTTCCGGGAAAAACCGGAGTGAAAAATTGTAATCCTTACCTACGATGCGATGCTTATGCTTTGTAAAGTGCACAGGAAGAGGAATAACCCGGCACTAGCCGACCTGAGTGGAATATTTCGTGCATAACCAAGCGTTTTATCGGCGGGGCATCTTTCCTAGGGCGGCGCTGCTGCTGAAAGTTTTTGCCAGGATCTAGGACAGAACGTTTTTAATATCAGCATCGTAATCATTTTGAATTATTCACCGCTCGGATGCATTTCTTATGTTACAGGATGTTCATTTTTATGTTTTGTAGCGCAACAGTGAAGTTTTCAACAAATATCAACAATGATGATTGGATGCAAAAACTATCGTGACTTTCGATGAAATTTGACTAGTAATCCCATTTTAAACCAGGTTTTTCGTCGCAATTGGATTTGCAAGAACATTGAGAAAAATAATTTTACAATCGAAGCAAAAAGAGAAGATAATCTCCGGAATACAATAATCCGAATCCAGCAACAGGTCTAATCCCGCCGAGAAAACCGACCGAACGATCCAATTCCCGTTTCATCAAATTTGCATATGTCCCCCCAATAGCCACTTGCCTATTCGCTGCCACCATCTAATCAGGCTCGGTGGAAAATTTCCATTTCAAATTATCGCACCATCAGCAAGTTTAATCTGACTTTTCCCCTTTCCCCTTTCCACGTCTGCCTATCGCCAAGGAATCTCGAAAGCAGCAGGAAAAAAATGCGAAGGTAGATCTCCCGGTCATGGTACTCATCTATGTATCAACACATTTTCACTAATTCCGTAATTGATGGTACGCTTCCCCTAGACGGATATGGATAATCAACTCGAACAATGCCAATTTCCTGTTAGCTTAGCTGGGGGGGGGGGGGGGGGGGGGAAATGCGGCTGTCGTTGTCACAGCGAAATCAAATAATGAAACCAGAATGACGCGGCCGTATTCGGTCGGTCAAATGTACCCTGTGGGCTGCGAAACGGACACCGAAATGATTTCGGATTGGCTTTTGCAACTTCCAGTTTCGTTGTCCGGTCGAAAATGATTCATTGAATCCGGTTGTCAATGTACGAGGAAAAGTTTTCCCATAACATTCCGAAATGGGATGTTTTACCAAGAATGGGAAACATCCAGACCCAGGGCGATAAACATTGTCAGGTTGAGCAAATATAATTTCTCAGCTACTTTGCGGTCATGCCAGGGGGAGGGGGGAATGGGACAACCAGCAGGGGCGAGGAAAAAAAAGAACATTGGCATGCGGTAGCAATCGAGCAAGATGTTGATGATGTTGGAAAAGACATCCCAGATGGTGACACCTGACGAGGACGTTTTGCTAACTGCAATGGCCGCAGATTGGAAACAGTGGAATGGAAGGTGTAAGGTCTGTTATGTACGGGTTGTTATAATAGTAAGTTACGTTCCAGGTGTTCAGTCGAATGCGGAATAAGGGTGTATATAGGGTGTCCCAACAAGTCTAAGCAAGATTGTAATATATCTAGATAACAAATATGAACACTAATGGAACAACCGTTGGACGGGAAAAGGTGGCAGATATTTTCAAGCACATTAAACTGTCGCGAAGAAATATCTGGTGTGGCAGGCCATATGTACCTGTGGCTTGAAGAGCAACGTTTACATTGCGACCGGAACCGCCAACCAGTAAATTTATCTGAGCGAGTGCCTACAAAAACGCACAGGACTGAAGCGGCTGTCATCCACGAACAATAATCGTGAAGCCGAAAACTTGGTGCTGCGTGTGGTGCTAATTTGGCAGCTCGGTTTTTTTGAAGGCTGTATGCAGCATACACAATATTCGCGGCGGAAGTTGTCGTTAATTTGATTCGAGAGAAAAATCTTCCGTGTTGTACTTAGTGCAGTTGTTATCACAACGATAGTATTTTTGAATTGTTTATCAGCCAGGTATTAGAATGTTTTATCTTAATTACTGCTACGAGTAGTTTGGAAGAAATATTGTAACCTTTTATTGGATCAGCGAACATCTGAAGTGTTATTGTTTTATTCTGTGTACGAAAAAAAAAGTTAAATTTAACGGGGTCAAGGCGAAGGTAAAAGTGGTTGCGGTGGGTTTAATCGTCGGATTCCTTCCGTAAACATAAATGTGTTGTTATACAATGAATCTCGAGCTTAGTTGTGTGAAATCTCCTGAAGAACTGCGCCATTAAACTAAATTGTTTTGGTGTCTTCGGCACGCTAGTTTTTTTTTTTTGTTATTTGCACATACAAAAAACACCATAACGGTTTTATGATGCTTAATAAATGCACCACCGACAAACGTGACAAACCCAGAAAAATTTGCGATAAGGGTGAAACAATTTTTGTAAACAAACAATTCAATTGAAGATTTCTCGTAAATTGATGTAAATTCGTAAATTCACAAACAAACTAAACCAAATCATAAACAAAACTTTGCTCATCAAATTTGCATGTTTCGAGATTGATGTCCTATATGTTAAAAATCAGCGAATGAATTGTCGTTTTTTTTACAATGCAGTTTCATCCTTATCAGGAACTACTCTCTAAATAATTCTCAATAACTGCAACTTGAATGCCAACATCTGTACGTTAATAGTGCTTTAAAGAATATTTGCAAAAGTGTTATAATAAGGAAGTAATGGACGAGTATCTTTATACTTTCAAAAAATAAAATATAGTCAAAATAAATAAAAATGCAAAAGACCTACTCTAAGTTTATGAAGTTTTAATGATAGTTCAATAGAAACATATTGTTTTTCAAAAAGTCTTCTAAACCAAAGTGTCAACACACATAAATAAGACTAATATGAAAACATACTATGTAAATGGTTTGAATTCAATATTCGTTTCTATTTTATCTATAAATACTAATGCCGTGTGCGCCAAAATGTGTACAGTATCGATAAATAAACGATGAAATTAACAAAATGCAATTGTTGAAAAAGCATTTAATTTTTTTGGACATAAGTAAAATGACTAGTGCATATACGCTTCAAAAATACATAATATTTGTATCTAAATAACGTATAAAAAAGTATTGCAATCGTTTTGACAGCAAAATTTTCTTCTTTTTATGTGCTCCGCCCGATCTCAATTTTTTTTACTGAAAGACTGCCAAGATTTCAGCAAATATGAAGTGCATCATTACAGATTGTCCTAGTACAATATCTCCATCAACAGTAAAAAACTGTGTATCCAGTCACAGGTATTTCAAATTTATGAATTATTGTTATATTTTAATTATTTGGACGACAGAAACTAAAACTCAAACATTATTCACAGATTTCCAACCACAGTTGATGTTTTGGAAAAATGGATATGCTCTATCAAAATTTTTACAGGGCAGTTACTTTCAATCGAAAAATGCCTGAAATCTCGTATCTGTGACAGGCATTTTAGGCCAGAAGAGTTCAAATTCAAAGGAGGTAGAATTTTCTTGAAAAAAAGGAGTGGTTCCAACAGTGTTCGATAAAACTCCTATCGATGAAACAGTAAGTCCAATCAGCAGTAAAGATTATTTAGTTCAACACTTTTCAAAACTTAACTTTCAGAGATGAGCTTGAGTTTCTCACAGATAGGTTCCTCATAACAAATGAAATAGGTGAAATGATTGAACCAAGAAAGAAGTAGGTATTTAATTAAAATACAAGTTTCATGTTTGTTGTGATATAATTTGTTACCTCAAAGGATGTTTGTTGTGATATAATTTGTTACCTCGTCTGGATTGTGAAAAGAAATATGAAGAAAATGGATCTACTAACGGTACGAAAAGTCATTGAAAAAGCAAAGAAGGAGGTGAAACAGGATAAAAATTGTAAAATAAGACTCTTGCAGCAGAAATGTCGACGTCTTGAAAAAAACCTTGAGGAGGTGCTTAACAATGCTTATGATCGAAACATGCTCTCAAAAGCTGCCAGAAGTCAGCTGTTCGCTGTAAGTGATAAATTTATTATCTTTTCATAGTTATAAGATTTAAATATTAATGATAATAGTTCCAAAACTACTCATCATTCATAGTAAAAGGCTAATCTGCAAAATAAATGAGAAATTTTCTAATGTGCATGATTAATCCGAAAAAATGTATGATGTATGATATGTACTACCACCCATTGTAGCACGGAAACTAAGTCCAACAGCAATGGGCTCTCCTCTCCGTTAGACTTGATCAAGCTTTAATAACCACTGATTATCCTAATCATGCCGTTGTATGAAGGGCCAAAAAGGGGTTGGGTGGATCGATATGCAACATCACTTATACGTATCCACAGGGATATAAAGAATCTCCTTCCAACAACAAGACTGAACAATTGGTCAAAAGAGCAAGCTATCTAACATGAGGATGCCCCAATGGGCGGGGAGAAGAGCCCACCCTCTATTCACAAACTGTTAGCAATGGAGAGTTGGCATTTCCACTCTCCCCATCCAGAGTGCTTCAATCGGGTGCCCTGATGGTCCCTCCCATTCCCATGAAATATTTATATAATAGTGTATATATGTATATGTAAATGAAAAATACTACAAGCACTCGTATCTATAATATATGATCTTCATTCGGTTGATCCTGAAATGCAAGAAATGTTGTAAAGTGTTAAAGTGGCGCTTAAGCACGTTTTCGTTCGTTTTCAGCGATAGCAGCAATTCATTAAAATCTTGATTTGAGGTATCCTAAAAAGTTTGTTAAATCTATTGAAATTTTACAAAACTAACATTTATACATTTTAGTTTACTGTTGCCATGGTCACTATTTGCTGCTTGATGCTGATTTTAAAACAGCAATCCGCTTTTATGTTTGCTGATTTAATAGTTATTGCTACCGAGTTAGGAATGGGAAGATTTAACTGTAAGGGAGTTTAAGATAAATGGGCAAAAAAAAAACAATAAGTAATGTTTATATCACCTATGAAGTAAAATCAATAAAATAGTATTACCAAATATAATGATATTGTATGTTATGATGAAGTAATGACAAAGATTGAATGTAAAATCAAACACAAGCCAAATGGCACACAGCGCTGCATGAATCAGCTCAGCTCAGAATTTGTAAAAAGTCCATTTGCAAACCGGAAATGAAAAATACATTCAGCAATAAGTTCAAAAGCCTACCACAGATTCCGTAATTTTCAAAAGCCTACCACAGCTGTAATTTTCTGCGTTATATACTGTACATATATGGAATGCTAGATGTCATAAATTGAAGGGATATTTCGTGTTTAAGCCAGATACCGCCTAAATCAGGTTTTTTGTATGAAAATGTGAAGGGTATGATATGATGGAAATAATACGATGTTGTAAAGAAATACTACATAATGTACATATAATAATTAAATGCCGCTATTTGCCTCTTCCGCTGCGATGTTAGATGATTGAAACTCTAAAATAGCAAAAATTCCAACGTGATATAATGAAATAAAATTGATCACCTGGCCTCCTAGCAAAATAGCAAAGAAAATTTAGGCAAATAAATTTCATATGAGTATGATTACTGCCCAAAAACGGAAACTTAATAAATCCAAAACGATTTTTTTTTGTAGAATTTGTTGTATATATTCTCTCTAAAAAAAAGGTAAAAACCATCCTAACTTTTCAAATACATAACGTGAGTTAGGTGGGCCAAAACTTACAACGATGCAAATGCGAAGCTGAAAATATCATAAAAAGATATTGTGAAGGGATGTTATAATATAAAATGATAATAACAATTATATTTGTAATGTCTGCATGTCTGCTGATCCTGCTGCAATTGTAGACGGACTTGCATTATCATAGCCACGGGGGAAGAAAACAATTCAAACCCATTACACAATACCCGGGAATTCTATGGATGATCTGAGATTATATACCGTATAAAGAATACTTCCATTTTTCGATGCAGAGTAAGATTTCAGCATGTTACTTAACCGGGGTCACGCTGCCTACCTCGCCTTGGTGCGGCTGCCACCTAATGTATAGTTGACGCGATACTGCGTTTCTTACTTAACCGCTGGATGCCAGGACAGACGCTGTTTGAGCCGCACCTCCTTGGTAGACAGACGCTCGGAACGCACCTCCTCAATCTAGCTGAAGTCAGAAGGACAACAGTGCCCAGGCTGCACTACCAGCTAAGTACGCAACCCTTAGCTGGCGGTCTTTGTCATCTCTTGACCCGTGGAAGCATTAGGTAGGAACTTGTGAGGACCATAGCTATGTTGCGAGGACGCACGCTCCATCCCAGCTATCTACGCACCATTTTGCAGCCCAAAAGGGTGATACGGTCAAAATTTGGTCAAGGGAAAACGCGTGTAAATCGGTGAAATCGTTTATTTAAAAAATCAAATTAAATTTCTTTTCAAGTTCAATTAGTATAAAATTCAGGAAAAATATTCAGTTAGGCTTCCGCTTTTCCAAATCCGAATTGCCGGGCCTTACGCTTGACCCCTGCCATCAGATTTTGTACAGCCACCTTGTCCACCTTCTTCGCCACAGAAAGCCAGTTTGCCTTGAACTGCTGCTCGTCCTTAGCAGTTTTTTTTTTGATCTTCTTTAGGTTCCGCTTGACAATAGCCCAGTATTTCTCAATTGGGCGGAGCTCTGGCGTGTTGGGAGGGTTCTTGTCCTTGGGAACCACCTGCACGTTGTTGGCGGCGTACCACTCCATGGCCTTTTTACCGTAATAGCAAGATGCCAAATCCGGCCAAAACAGTACGGAACAACCGTGTTTCTTCAGGAAAGGCAGCAGACGTTTATTCAAACACTCTTTTGCGTAAATTTCTTGGTTGACAGTCCCGGAAGCTATGAAAATGCTGCTTTTCAAGCCACAGGTACAGATGGCTTGCCAAACCAGATATTTCTTTGCGAACTTTGACAGTTTCGTGTGCTTGAAAATATCTGCTACCTTTCCCCTTCCTTTTGCCGTATAAAACTCCTGTCCCGGAAGCTGCTTGTAGTCGGCTTTGACGTAGGTTTCGTCGTCCATTACCACGCAGTCAAACTTCGTCAGCATCGTATTTTGTTTATCATCGCGATTTGGAGTCACTACCTTCTTGTAAGTCGATAGTCCGGCTCGTTTTTTGGCTCGATGCACGGTTGTAGACGATACACCCAGCTTATTTGCGGCATCTCGGAGAGATAGGTTAGGGTTTCGCTTGAAACTACCGGCAACTCTCTTTGTCGTCTCAGCGGCTTCCGGTTTTCGATTTCCCCCCGATCCAGACTTCCTGGCTGTCGACAAACGTTCCCCAAACACTTTAATTACATTTGTAACGGTTGATTTGGCAACTTTTAGCGATTTTGCCAACTTTGCGTGCGAGTAGCTCGGATTTTCGCGATGCGCGAGCAAAATTTTGATACGCTGCTCTTCTTGCTTGGACGGCATTTTGACAACTGAAGAGTGAATTCCAAAATCAAAATAGGAGCAACATTCTACACATACACACCTTCAAAATGAGGGGTGTTCAGGTTTTTTAAATGCAAAATTGAAAGAAATACGTCAAGTTGATATTGACCAAATTTTGACCGTATCGCCCTTTACTTCAACCATCCCGTAACAGGAGAACCGGTATTCATAATTCTTGACGTTTGTCATATGCTCAAGTTAGTGCGTATTACTCTTGGTGCTAAAAAGCAGAGACAACTAGTGGAATGGTTGAATGGAAGTATATTGAACTCCTAAACAGCATGCAGCAGGTAACTGGTCAGCCAATAGCTGGAACACTCTCCAATCGTCACGTGAATTTTGAGAATGAAAAAAATGAGAGTTGATTTGGCATTTCTAGACCCTCAGTAGAAGTGTTGCTGAGTCGTTGGATCCGTTCAAGAACACTGTCTCAGACTTCTGTGAGTCGGAAGCAACAGTCGATTTTATCAATACTATTAATAATTTGTTTGATGTTTTTAACAGTAAACATGCTGAAGCAGAAGGCTACAAGCAGCCTATCAGTTCTTCGAACTTTAGAAAATATTGTTTTCTTTTCGATAAAGCCGAGCAGCTCATCTCAAGTATTGAAATTTTTCAAAAAAAGGACAATACAATTGCCTGGCAACCAATTTTAACAACCATAAATAAAACTGGCTTTCTTGGCTTTATTGTAGCTATTCATAGTTTTAAGAAAATGTACTAACTGTACATTGTCAAGAAGGGAGAAATCGATGTTTTGATGTGCTACAAAATGAGCCAAGACCATCTAGAGACTTTTTTTTCGGCAATTAGGTCAAGATGAGGGTACAATAACAACCCAACGTCGATACAGTTCAAAGCTGCTTATGAACGACTTATCGTTAATAATCATATACGTTCGTCAACTTCAGGAAACTGCTTCGATTTCTCTTATATGAAAATGCTACATGTCAATAATAAACGACAGTTGTCTTTGAGCACTATTTATCAAAGAAACGATGACGACATTGCCGTTCAGCTGGACACTAGGATGGAAATCAATCGTCAAGCTTTGGACCAAACCAATGACGAATCATTATTGGATTGTTTTTTGACCAAGACATCTATTTTAGTTCAGAAAAAACTCATAGAAAAAGTCAAATGCGAGGAGTGTCTACAAGAATTAAAATCGTCGAAAATTGGAGCTCATACAGATGTTCAGGCTATCTGTAGAATTTCTGAACAAGAGTTCATGGCTTTAGTTGGAGCTGACACCAAGCTGAATATCCCAAAATACTATGCAGCGCTAAATACGAAAATAGCTTCAAAAGTCATTGAATAAACGCATATTTTTGAAAAGAATTCCAACCGCGTCAATCATCAGGAAGCATTTTGTAACCACAGAAAGGCGTTGGTTGACTTTTGCATTGATTTTTATTTGCAACAGAGAGTTACTTACTACGCAAAATGTTTCGGTGGCTTCAAGCCAACACAACGAAAAAATGTGAACAAAACTGTTTTGTTTCAAGGTGATTGATGTAGGAGTGTTGCATATAAAGTTTACTTATTTTCCTTAATAAATTTATGTTATTCTGTAATGATTTGTTATTTTTAATCTGAGTAAAATCTATGTTTTAACTAAAGAAAAAATTCCTTCAATAAATAAATAAAGATTTGGCGCAACTAAAAAAATGTAGCGATATAACAACAGAAACAATAAAAACTGCTAGTAAAAGTAGTAGTTCATTTAATTAATATCTCTTTTAAACATGTGATTCGGGTCAATGACTTTGAATCGGTTCATTTTGGTTGGAATGTTATATGCTCTACTAACTAGAGTTGGTCAAATTAATAAATATACATAAAAACGAAAGATCTCGTTATTGGTAAAATCCTACAGTGCAGACATGCCTCAACTTCTTTGAGTTTCTTCGAAAAGGTTCTAAACCGGGTTTCTGTTTCAAATCATTTTTCATTATATTTGTTAAATTTTACACCTCGAACCTTAAAAGTACACTTACTGTTCGCTAATTGACACAGGCCTCTTCGAATTTCTTAGGGGTTATTTCTTCACCTCCACCAAACCACTAAACCAGGTTTAACTATATGGGTAAACCTGGTTTAAAATTTAAGCGAGGGTGAAGAAATCGGCCCTTAGAGACATAATCCCTCTGAAACAATATTGTGAACATTGTTAAAAAAAATTGTTTTTACAATGTTCAAAATGCTGCGTCAGAATGCTATACTCGATCATAAGCGTCAAACGTCTGAATCAATTTACGAATGATTATTGTATACTATTTTGTAAATAGACACATCTGGATTCATATAACACAACTGTACTATTTATGCAAATGAAAGAAATATTTCTGCTATCATACAAGATACTACGCTTCCGCATACAATCCATTGTGAACCTAGCTTAAAATGATAAAATCGTCACTAGCGCCACACCAAAAGTTGCAGGCTTCAAGAACTAACGCTTTCTTCAGTCCTCTGCAAAAACGTCTACTGCCTTTCCTGAAGTGACACAATTGTTCCGTTCTATTTTGGCCGGATTTGGCATCTTGCCGTGCCCAAGGACAAGAACCCTCCCAACACGCCAGAGCTCCGCCCAATCGAACAATACTGGGCCATCGTCAAGCGGAACCTTAAGAAGACTGAAAAAGCTGTTGTGAATGAGAAACAGTTCAAGGCAAACTGGCGTTCTGCGGCGCATGAAGGACAAGGAGACTGTACAAAATCTTATGACAGGTGTTAAACGAAAGATCCGGCAATTCGCATTCGGTAAAAAAGGAAGCTAAGCTGAGTATTTCTCCTGTATTCTGTATTAACTGAACTTGAAAAAGAAAAAGAATTTAACTTATTAATAAAAACTTTGATCGACTCACACACATTACTGTTTGACCAAATTTTGATCGGAACACCCTTTATAGTACATATCATAAAAGCTGAACGATCAATTGTATCGTTCTCTTTCCCTTGGTCGCTCTCTAGCAGAACACGGTATAATTAATAGAAATAGTTAAGATTAAAAGAATAAACAATACTGTGTGTGTTTCACTACATAACCTCCGAATGCTCCGAATATAACAACGATTTTGATGCGCCACTGTTGCTTCCAGATGACGTTTAATCGGCATTACTGTGTATCATTGTTCACATTTAAATTTATCACTCTGTGAGTTTTAAGTGTTAGTGCATTTACTTTTCATGAAAATGCGAAGCATTTCCTCGGAAAAGCGCAAACAGAGCGTACATAAGTCAGTTGGCGGAAATGGAAATCGGAGAAGTTCGTAAAGTAATTCGGAAGTATGATGAGGAGACTTCCTCTCAGGACAAGAAAAAATCTGGACGTACACCGGGCCCAGTGGACAAAAACCTGGACCGGAAAATCAAGCAAGCTTTCGCCCGTAAAACGGTACTTCCGTTCGAGATGTGTCCAAAATGCTGGGAACTTCGAAAAGTAACGTCGACTGAACAAGGACACGAAATGGACTAAGGACTTTCTAAAACAGAAGAGGCCAAAGCAAAGTGAAAAATAAGCAGTCAAACCAAGGGCCCGTAAATTATACGGTATACTGCTGTGTGGAAAAAAAACCCATTGTCGGGTGTGACTTATTCCGATTCTCAACTGGAATGAGAATTTTGGAATGAGAATGGACTGCAATTTCTGCTAGATGTAAGAAAAGATTTAAAGATAAAGTATTGATAGGTCCGATAGCGTGCGGCAGGCTGTGAAATTGCAGAGCCCATCCTCGATCGAGGGTTTAATTTACCACAGGAAATAAACCTAAAATATACGCTCCAATAAATAGCTACTTCACGAACAAACTAAATGCCAATAACTTACATATTTTATCAAATAATAATTGTTTTGATATTAAAAACAGTCCAGCCTGAACACCTAGGACTGCAACAAGTTTTGAAATTAATTCTGACAGCTAAAAAACATGCTTTTTCAACATTTTCAAGATATCACACTTACGGTGGTGAGCACCAACAAGTATTATCCTCGGATTAAATAAGTTAATCCGAGTTGCTGTCGAAATAATGGTACCACCATTGAAATAAATCCTGGCACAAGCCCAATGCATCTGGCAAAGACTTTTGCTTTAGAAAACAAATAATATGGTACCTCATATAAGAAAAGGAAAAGTTTATCCGATTGTAGAAATATTTCATGATTACTTCTTAGTTCCCTAAAGCCAATTCGACCCATAGTGATAAATTCCAATTAATGGGCTATTCAATCGAATTGAATGTTCTTTTTTATTTGATTCACATAAGTATTAATGACAAATTCCAACCATACCTTCAATTCCAAATCCTTTGCGTTTGGTTTCCTCCTAATTAGGCGAAAGTTATTATCAATTATAACTTCATTGTTGCCGAGAGCAATCCAATCAAAAGTAATTTAATTTTCATACTTTCAGCTTCGCCGCAATTTCAATTGCCACTTTTTATGGGTCAATTTCCCGAACAAAGTTGAAGCCAATCATTCAAACTCAACACGAAGCCATTCTTGCCACAAAGTGTTGAAGTTTACCGCCGATCGAACAAACTACCACTGCACCCGGATCGCTCAAGTAGGTTCCCAACGGGGGAAAGACGGAAACCGTTCCTTTTTTTTTCTACCACTCCCCAGATCCTATTTGTTCGGAAGCGGGTGTAATGTTTCTGCGGCAATAATATTTCTTTGTAATAACCGTTCAAGATTCCCCAAACAAATCACCACGTGGTCTGGATGGCGTCATGCTCCATTTCGCCGCCTTGGCACACACACACACACAATCCGGCATAGGCGTAGCCAGAGGGGGGCAGGGTGGGGCCGTTGCCCCCCCCCCCCCCCCTAACTTTTGATTTTATTTTTAGATTTTTAATGTTTGTTTCAATTTTTTATTATTTATTTTTAATGTTTGTGAGATTGTCCCTTTACCTCAATGAAAAAGCGCGAAGTCGCCTCGATTTTGTAATAAGTTGTAGCAAAAAAGCGCAAAAAGCGGACATCCATGAGATTTTTTTTTAAATAGTAAACCCAACCTAGCTAACCTAGCGTATCTAAAAAAATATCTCTAGTAATGTTAACTATGATTCAAGCATTGATTGTTTTTTTCCCGCTAGCTGAAAGTGGAAAAAGCTATGCTCAGTTCAATTTTCAGTTCTTGGCAATCAAAAAACGTAATATTTTAACCAATGTTATAGCTTTCGGAAGTCAAATAACACCAGATTGAGAAACATAATTCATAATTCATAGTTAGAAAGTGTATCAACGGAAAATGTATATTTGAACTATTCATGATATGGGCCAAACCGATCAATGTTACCCCGCTGATCAATAATATCCCGTTTTACGGTACTGTAGTTTCGTATTATTGAGAATATATGTTAATCATATCTTACAGTTTGATTCAGTATTTTGAAATATTGTTTCTGTATCCAAGAGATATTAATGGAGCACATGCTACGATATAATCCAGGTGAAACGAGACGAATCGTATCCGATTTTCAGACCAGTAATTTGATAAGCGTGTGAGAAAGCAAGACAGCATGCTAATCAGTGCGAGAAGTTGCAGTGGTCTTATCCTATTCAAAGATTTTATCCCTTTCTATGAGCATGAGCAAGATAATGAGCATGATTGACCGCCCAAGGTTGCTACTCCGTTGCTGCCAGATCAGCTGTTATAACACAGAGAACCAACAGATGATGGTTGAGACTAGCATACATCCTCAATGTGTAAAAACTGGTCATCCCAAACTAAGGCAATACTGGCGCCTGCTTCACCCGAATGCATGTCAAATAAGAAAAGGGTAGGAATGTGTCGACGTGATACTCGTTTTATTGGAAGCCGAGACCGCCTCTGCACTTTCACTGGGATGTTGGATAACAGGATTGGGTGGCAGCAGGATTCTTTTTGGTAAACGATAAGCTGAATTCACGCGGCGTTTAGTGAAATATTTAAATATTAGTACCGATTTCTGATTTGAACCTATTTAAACCAACAGTGAGGATGCTATTGGGGCCACTCACAAAGTGTGGTGGTGGTTTTTCATTGGAAAAACAAAAAGATTCTCTATAATGCTGGAAATCCGATTTGAACCGATTTAAACCAATAGTAAGGATGGTATTGGAGCCACTCACAAAAAGGTATAGTGGCTTACTTTCTCCAAGTGACACGGCGAGTATGGCAAACCAATATTATGGATGAAAATTAATTGTGATCCTCACCACCGGTCCACCAGCCCGGCGAACCACCACATCTCACCATGAAGCATTTTTGTAGTTTTTTTTTCTATGCTCACTCGATCACTCGCATCGCTGAATTATAGATAACCGAAACAATACGAAACGCGCCATGCCCGATAGCAAAATAGTGCGTAATTAAGCATCGACACAACCTTTCACAGCCGATGCTCGAAGCATACTCTTTTTCATAAACTTTCAATTTTTACAACTGTATCAATCAAGTAGAGGCTTCTTAAGAACAATCTATGCTAATCCATTTAAATTTGCGATTGAGGGATTTGGTAAAAATAAGAGTGCGTAGATGCATTTCGTGCCTTCTGGCAACTTTATGCTTCTATTGATGTCCAGGCTCATCCGTTTAGCACCAACCGGGGGAGACTGGTTCCTATACCCAATGATTTCATTATCTCCAATCTGCTCAACCAATCCCAATATATTGTGATATAGTGGACGGATTATTATAATTTGAGATAACTCAATGTAGACGTCTTCCAAATTTGGCAGATCGACAGGCAGTCCACCAGTGGAGACCCACCTGGTACCTCATAGCAAGATGCTTAGAGGCGGACCGGAAGATTCGAGAGCTACCCCCCTTCAAAGATTTTATCCGTTTCTATGAAAAAAAAAACGCGCTGAATTTATGTGCGATGGTTCGGCGCGTGTTCATAAATAGAAGAATGTTTGTAACAAAACGGATCACCGGATAGAATACATACATAAGCACTCGGTTAGCACTCGGTTTTAAAACAATACTAAGTTGAATAGGTTCATTGGTAGGAAATTCATCAATCAAATACATACCACAACAAGTCGAGAACACTCGCATGAACCCAGAAGAAAGCTACTATTAAAGTCGATGTTCATTACTTCTCATTCTAAATTTGATTTCGGAAAAGTGCTCTGCTGGTGAGTGCACATTGTGTGAATTGCGCAATGATTTTTGTAAATTATTAGCAGTTCTTTGATTTATTGTTATCTAGTAGTACCATAAATGTAATTAAAAGAAACAAACGAACAAAACTAAACAAATGCCGCTGCAATAACCACGAAGAGAAAATTATGCAAAATGATGGTTTTTCTCGAATTTGAACAACAATTTTAATAACATTCAATAATACACCGTTTTTGTTTTATACTACTCAGATACACTCCACTTGATACGACGACACTATACCATGCGACACTATACCGTTTCGACAGATCGTGTTTCACTTGGATCATATCAGATAAATCGGTTCAAATTTCAAAACGCAGATGCACCAGTGTATCTGAACTATTTTAAAAATATTGAGGAGTAGCAGATAGAACGCATATGAATTCCTTTTCGTCATTGATGAATAAAACTTCCTAAATTATTTCTTATTACTCGTGTATTAAGAATACAAGTAGCAACAATTTATCACAAAAATCACAGCTTGCTACAAACGAATGTGGGTTTTGGTTTTTAAAAAATTTAAAGAAGTGGGAAAAGCTAACCACTTAATTATTTGAACATACCATAAAGTCGATATAGAAGTTCTGTCAGTCAATCATGTAACCAGTGCTTTCTTATTGATAACAAAATATTCGTAGCATTTTGTATTGTTTTCGTACAATGAACGAGTGTTCTTTCTGTGTCAACTAATGCTTCGTGCTTTTAACAGTTATGTAACAGCATTGTGGCATTGAATACGAAGGTAGTTTCTTGAAAAGTACAAATCAATTTCGGTGTAGAAAACAACGAATAGATTTGTTAGTTCTACATTCGATTTCGTAATAAAAACGAAATTTAATTTTCAGTGTGGGCGAGCGGGTCGCGAGGAAAAGTACATTTTCAGTAAAAACTGTTAACAAACTCCGTGGTTGTCGTATACAAAAATCCAACATGACTGTAAAATGAATATTTTGACACATTACAGTACCCGTTAGATTTCAGCATGGTTCCTATTTAATGGGATTCGATTTTGAAACTTGGGGAAAATCGAGAGTTTTTAAAATCTTTTTTTTTTTTCATTCCAGATCAAGTCTAGAATAGTTTAATCTTGTTGCCAAAATCGGACGGGTATTGTAAAATACTTTGGGTGAGAGTAGAAAAGTTAATCCACCCGTCGTTCAGGTGGATTGTCACAAAGTGAGGGCTCGATTCCCACTCCAGCCGACGGAACTCGATAATGTCCCTACTGTATGGGTCCACCGGGCGTTGTGTTGTCCGTTGTATAATGTTAAAACACAGCAGTAGTGCAGGCGTCATATGAGACAGGACTGGAAATCGCTAAAAACAAAAAACCTTATACGATTGGAGAAACTCTGATCCAACCTAGCATGCTGAAAATGATGAATTTGCTCTGCTGGCGATTTAAAGGAGGAGTTTCTTTTATTTTGTGACTTGGAAACTACTACCAAAAGTGATGATATCATGGCTAAAAAGAAGGCGTTTTTTTAATCTGGTGACTTGCAGTGGAAAAAACTTTGTGGGGTTTGCACCGATGGAGCTCCTGCAATGCTTGGCAAGAAATCTGGATTTCAGAAGAAGGTCAAGGAGCTTGCTTGATCCATCGATATGCTCTTGCCAGCAAGACGTTGCCGGAAGGGTTATTGAAAGTACTGGAATTGGTCATAAAGATTGCTAACTTATTGTCTGGAGCCCTGAATACACGTTTATTCAAGGAACTCTGCAGGGAAATGAACTCAAATCATGAGGTTCTTCTATTTACACTTCCGTACGCTGGTTGTCGAAGGGTAATGTACTCAACCGTGTTTTCGAGTTGAAGGATGAGATCCAAACGTTTTTGAAAGCTCAAGGGAAAAATGATTTCCTTGCACATTTTAATGAAGGAGACTTTCAAAAGCGTCTCGCTTACTTAGCTGATGATTTTGAGCATCTGAATTTGCTGAAATTGAAACTTCAGGGCAAACAATCCAATCTTGTTCACTTCCAAGATCATCTTCATGCATTCGCGGAAAAACTAAAAAATTGGCGCCGAAAAGTAAAGATGGGAATTGTTGCCATGTTTGATCGTCTGTGCAATGTGACCAATGAAGGAGCAAATGAGCTGATTTCGGCTCTCCAAGCAGAAATTATTGCACATTTGGATTCACTGGAGCAGCAATTTAAGAAGTATTTGCTTTAGAACGCAACCCGTTTTCATCTTCATTGAATGTGGCTAGCCTTCCAGATGAGATACAGGATGAATACTTGGACCTGAAAAACGATTTTTCGTCTCGCGATTTGTTTCATGAAAAGGAACTGAGCCAGTTCGGCTATGTATGGCTCGTACCCCAAAGTTTCCATGGAGGCATTGAAGATCCTAATCCCATTCGTGTCAACATACCTTTTCAACTCTACTTCAAATCAAAACGAAGACAAGAAACAGACTGAACGTTGAAGATGATATGAGATTGGCGTTGTCTTAAACACAGCCCCGAATTTCAAATCTAGTGTCCCAAATACAGGCGCAGCAATCACACTGAGAGTGTTTTTCCCTGGTTATAACATAAAATGTCGTAATAAATCAAAAAGATCGTAGATTGGTGCATTTTTTATTTTTTATCGCAACATAATCACATTAGTTTTCCAAGGGGGTCGCGGGGCCATTACTGATTCAAAAAGGGGGCACAAAAAGGTTGGGAACCACTGGCGAACATAATGATACTCTACTAATACTTTGTAGGTCATTTTGAACTATGACATTTAACGGAAAGCCCTCTCTAGGTAATGGAATACGAGAAAGAGATTTTGTATTAATTTAAAAACAAGTCATTTTATATTCATATTTTATCTTGAATACTCACGCTATTAAAGTAGCAAAACAACCTTAGGACATTGAAGTGGTCCAAATCGTGGTTTGAATTTATTTTTTTAAGGTTGATGAAGTCTTTATGAATTTGAGCAATGATGATGATTGCCTGCTTCTTCCGGACAAAAATGCTTTTTGGCCATTTTCGGTAATAGCACATGACTAATCTTTCCACTGAGTTTACTGTTCAGAAATCACTTAACTGAAGTAGAAATTCACTGTTCACTGAGTAGACATGTGTTTTTTTTCTCACTTTTTAAAGAACATATTATTAAACAAAACAGTATGAATTAACTTTAACCTGGTAGGTTTTAAGAAGGGGGCGACTCCGGCGTCCCAAGTAACACAATTTGTTACAATAAAGTAACATTGGCTTCTTTGAGACAAAAATTGGTAGAATAATAAGGCAACCATGACGTTATACGTCACTAAACTGCAACCAGAAAAGCGCAGGAGGTGGAGCCTATTTGCAACATATTATCTGAATTTCAAGAGTGTTGCCAGAAAGATCCACGGAACCTTTGTATCCGATAATATCAACTAAAATGTCGAATGATAATTATGTTCCTAACAAGTTTCATGAATGTATTTATATTATATGATAAATACTCCAGTCTATCGCACATCATTAAGATTTGTTTTGAGTTTATGTTCGGTTGCAGATGAGGAGCAATTATTTTTCAGACATAAACTTTTTTTTCATTGGTATGCAGTTCTTCAAAAATCTGTAAAATAAATTTTATAGCTTTATATATTATCATCTCAAAGCAGATTTTTTTTTCAACCGACTCAGATTCATGGTGAAATACGCTGTTTTACTTCGTTAAATATAATGCGCTCGGGAATTAGTTAAAAAATAGACTCTCCAGTTCTCATAGAAAAATAATTCTGTAATGTTATTTTGTAACAAAGATTCCAAATTTTATTGACATGTGCTTGTACGATTCGTGCAACAGAAATTTGTTAAATATGAGTCATCGAAACTCAATCGTAATGCAAATATATGAATACATTTTTCTAGCTATAATTTGGTAATATATTTTAACATGGCGGCTGAGCATAAAATAGCAACACCGCCGGACGAAAATTTATTGACAGATTTTTATTTATGGTTTTTCCTGCATAAGTTGGAAATATACTCCATATTTTGAATGTTAATGCAGATATTTTACATCAAAATATAAACATTTATTTTCGAAAGGTTAAAGCTTTTCAGTTTAAAGTAAATTATATTTTCTGAGCTAGTAATACTGTTGCGCAGGTAATCAATTAAACTACACTTACTTGGTGAATGTAACTATGTGTAGTCAAGTTTCTGTTAATGAGCTCCTGATAAGAACTTAGTGCAAATGGTCAGCCAATAAAAATAAAGCATAGAAACAATAGTTACACTCACACAGAAGATGTGGAAGACTGTTTTGAAAATGTGTTAGTCAGTTGGAAAAACAAACGTTCATGCTTGTGAAGAACACATGTTTATATAGTTAATCCAGGGAACTATGCTTTCGTAAATTAATTGTAATAGTTTCAATTTGTTTGATTATTTACAATATTTCAGCTATCTTTAGTTTGATAGCATAGTTAAAGGGTTGCAGAGAGGCTCAAATGTGGCGTATTTATCTAAAATTTGGTCCATCGGTAAGACCACCTGCCTTAAAATTTTCATCAATTTTGTTTATCTAGATAATAATAATTTAAATATTGGTTTTAAAAATAAATTCGCGAAAAATATTCCCCTGAAATTTAAGGGATAGGCCCGTTTTTTCCGCAATTCAGCCTTTGTCTTTTATAATGAATACACAACGAACATTTTTGAACATTTTTTCATCAAAGACATAAATTGTCTTTTTGAATTTATCAGATGAAGCGTTTATTCTAATAAATAAAACGATGGGAAATTTTCATTGATAGGCTCAATTCTTAAGATCCATTGGCCGACATTTCATTTATCTCCCCTATGTAGACTTTTAAAATAAAGAGGAATATTTTGCTTTATGAAATCAACTTCCTTTACGTGTATGTTTCATTTAATTTATGCTTAAATCTTTTTTGTCCAAAAGTATTTGCTATTGTTTAGAAATATCCTTGATCTCAACAGCAAGCGTAACTATTTTCATCAAAAATGTATACATGTATACATGTAAAATAAAAAAGAGATTTAAAGTCCTTACTATTATTATTATTATTATTATTATTATTAATGTTTGACTTAGTCATTTCCCCGTTTGATATTAACAATTTACAATTTATTTGATACGAGATGAATAACCGTCTTTAAATCTTTATCTTATCATACACGTTTAATTGAGCTTTTTTTCTCAAAATCTCGTACATCATCTTATTCGATAGATACCTCAAATCTGAATATAGAAGTAGAAATAGTGACTGTTCACCAAACCAAAGATTTTGAAATCTACAAAATGGGTAGAACAAATTCATGTTGAATTGTTTTCACTTCCAATAATTTTTAACCATATTTAAATAAAGATAGCCGGCAGTGTATGTTTTTTTTTTTAAAATGTTAAAAAATGAATTGTTTCAAAAATTTTTTTAAAAGGTGGGGTGTTGTAGTTTTTTTTTTTGGTGGGGGAAAATAAAAAAATTTTTTTTTTAAGGTGGTGTTTTTATTTGTGGGGGGGGGGGGGGGGGGTTTTTGTATTTTTTTTTATTTGTTGTGGTGTTTTTTGTGTATTTGGGGGGGGTGAGGAGGGGGGGTTAGGCCGTTTTCAGCGGTCGCGGTCTATTCTAAATTTTGACATTTAAATAGACCAAACCAAATTTTCCATTTTCACCGGTGCGTTCTAATTTTCATTTTCGAACAGTTTTGGTGTAAAAAAAAGTAAAACTGTCATACGCTTTGTTTTATTTTGTGCCGAATTTGGAACGGAATCCAGCGCGTTCTAAATTTGTTAAAACAGCTGGAAAAACGGTGTAAAACAACAACAAGGGCAAAGTGCACAAACGCGTCGATCGCTCGCTCGTTTTTCGGTAACTCTGTTTTCAGCGGTGTACGTTGTGTTAAAATATTGTTGTGAATGCGACAATTAGCCATTAATTTGATAAAATAATTTCTCGATCAATTAAATCCGAAAGTTACGTGCCGTTATCAATAGTAGGGGAAAGTGCTCTAATATGGGTCTATAGAGCTAGAATTTGGCACATATTGGCACTGCTATAAAAGGTTGTTTAAACAAGCCTAAAATGCTTTTACAGCTTTGTTTATTTTTATCGTGCATGATTTTTGAAACAAATATTTTTTACACTATACTTGAGTCTTCCCCAAAAAGATGTATTTCCTATATATTGAGTTTTATGCACTAGGGAACCATATGAAGGCTAGTAAGAGAGATGCTATAGAAAATTCCAGTCACAAATATGATTTTTCGAAGTATTTGAAGCATTTCCAATAGCAACACAAGTTTGCACTCCTAAATTGAAAGTAAGTACACAAAAGGAAGAGTGGCGCAAGTTTTGCCAAGCTGAAAATCCTAAACATCTCGCACCTTGCGCAATCAGCTAATAAGCCTAAAAAAGGCTTGCGACCTTTAAGGGGTTGCGCGAGCTTAGATGCGGGACATTTGGAATTTTTCAGCTCGGCAAAACGTGTATCACTTCCTTTGCTGAGAAATTACTTCCAGAAGATTCACGAGACAGTTATGGGTCAAACAACGTTGAAGATCAAGACGGAAGTTTTGCAAGGTTCCATCCTCTTGATCGGAATGTTCAATAATGCTAATGTTGGCGTAGTGATCGTTAGTTTTGCGGATGACATCGTATTGTCGATAACAGGCTTGTGGAAAACGGAGGTACTGTTGGTCGGCAAATGAAAAGTGTCATTGCTCCGAAAGGATTGATGACGAACTGAACTTCAATAACTATGTGAGCTATGCCCAGGAGAAGGCGGCGAAGGCAATCAACGGGGTGGGTAAGACCATGCCAAACAACGGTGGACAAGTTCGTTTCCGTTTAATACTTTCTTCTAGGACAAGTGTAGTGCTCGATGACGCGATGCTCAACTGACTGAGAAACGCGAACCTTTTGTAGAGGGGCTTGTAGTCCTGTCATAGGAAATCTGTGGGTGTTCGAAATTTAGGCACACCTAAAAGTCGGAACTAACGGTGGTTCCGGAAGAGGTACTGGCAATGGAGTTTCAACTCAGGGTTTTCAACCTGTCGGAATGCTTTATTCAGGCCCGAAATCGTTGTCAAAACAGAGTTGAACTGAGGTCGCACATTACCCAGCACATTACCGTTGGTTTATGACAGCTAGTTTTGTACTCTCATCCAGTCAAACATAATAGTTACGCATATGAAAGCTTCCTCCGTGTAAATTAATTTTTATTTTCAGCTGTTTCAGCAAGAAGGAAATCCTTCACATCGTCTACCATAAAACAGCACTTAACAGCCGCTCATCTTAATATTCGCCCAGCACCAACAAGTATTGGGAGGAATAGATCGCGATAATCTGGCACCTTTTGACTCGGGAAAACTCGGAAACTTTTTAGAATCATTTTGAAAAGTCGAACGAGCTTAACACTAACCAAATTCAAACGAAGCGAAGGATTTGTTTGATTAAAAGGTGATACGGTCAAAATTTGGTCAAGGGAAAACGCGTGTAAATCGGTGAAATCGTTTATTTAAAAAATCTAATTAAATTTCTTTTTCAAGTTCAATTAGTATAAAATTCAGGAAAAATATTCAGTTAGGCTTCCGCTTTTCCAAATCCGAATTGCCGGGCCTTACGCTTGACCCCTGCCATCAGATTTTGTACAGCCACCTTGTCCACCTTCTTCGCCGCAGAAAGCCAGTTTGCCTTGAACTGCTGCTCGTCCTTAGCAGTTTTTTTGGTCTTCTTTAGGTTCCGCTTGACAATAGCCCAGTATTTATCAATTGGGCGGAGCTCTGGCGTGTTGGGAGGGTTCTTGTCCTTGGGAACCACCTGCACGTTGTTGGCGGCGTACCACTCCATGGCCTTTTTACCGTAATGGCAAGATGCCAAATCCGGCCAAAACAGTATGGAACAACCGTGTTTCTTCAGGAAAGGCAGCAGACGTTTATTCAAACACTCTTTCACGTAAATTTCTTGGTTGACAGTCCCGGAAGCTATGAAAATGCTGCTTTTCAAGCCACAGGTACAGATGGCTTGCCAAACCAGATATTTCTTTGCGAACTTTGACAGTGTCGTGTGCTTGAAAATATCTGCTACCTTTCCCCTTCCTTTTGCCGTATAAAACTCCTGTCCCGGAAGCTGCTTGTAGTCGGCTTTGACGAAGGTTTCGTCGTCCATTACCACGCAGTCAAACTTCGTCAGCATCGTCGTGTACAGCCTCCGGGATCGCGCTTTGGCCGTCGTATTTTGTTTATCATCGCGATTTGGAGTCACTACCTTCTTGTAAGTCGATAGTCCGGCTCGTTTTTTGGCTCGATGCACGGTTGTAGACGATACACCCAGCTTATTTGCGGCATCTCGGAGAGATAGGTTAGGGTTTCGCTTGAAACTACCAGCAACTCTCTTTGTCGTCTCAGCGGCTTCCGGTTTTCGATTTCCCCCTGATCCAGACTTCCTGGCTGTCGACAAACGTTCCCCAAACACTTTAATTACATTTGTAACGGTTGATTTGGCAACTTTTAGCGATTTTGCCAACTTTGCGTGCGAGTAGCTCGGATTTTCGCGATGCGCGAGCAAAATTTTGATACGCTGCTCTTCTTGCTTGGACGGCATTTTGACAACTGGAGAGTGAATTCCAAAATCAAAATAGGAGCAACATTCTACACACACACACCTTCAAAATGAGGGGTGTTCAGGTTTTTTAAATGCAAAATTGAAAGAAATACGTCAAGTTGATATTGACCAAATTTTGACCGTATCGCCCTTTAATCAAGGACAACAATTTTATCATAAATCATATTTTTATAATCAGTTTCGATCTATTGGCGAATGAATCAGACTGAGCCGAAATAGTTTGCACAGTGCTGTTCATCCATTATTTTAAATAAATAAATGGATATAAATGATTTTTATACAATCCACAACTGGTTTAAAATATTGAATTTATCATGAGCTCTTAAAATTTTGTAGTTTCATTATATAAATATATGACCTTCCATCGTAAACGCAACAAATCATTGACATTGCAACTCTCACGAAATGTCGTGAATCTAACTATATTTTACGGTAATACTCAGTGCTGAGCTCCATCTCAATTTTCTGATCAACACGAAATAACAACCGAGAGATATTTTTCTCTCGCGATTCTCACCCATATTTTATATCGAGTACAAGTGTTACGTGATACGATCATATCGCCAAGAATAAATGAACCGCCATGGAAATTGACCATCATTTTACTTCACTAGTACATAAACGGTCATGATGGTCATCGCTAGTACCGTTTTGCCGTTAAAACCGGCAGACATCACCCTGTCAGTGGCGATGTGTCCGCAGCTTGAGCTTCAAGATTTAGTTAATTGATTGTTCAGTTCTTATGTTAAACCTTTTTGAATATCAAGGTTGCTGAAATTTTCTGAATTTTAAAATTTCACAGAATTCTTCATTTCTGCCTTAAATATCTTTGTTTAAATAATTTTAAGGTGGTTGTAAAAATGAAGTGACACATGAGACATTAAGGTCAATATTGACCCGGATTTCAACCCTTTGTAGCATTTCGAAATTTTAACTTAGAGTTTTAATGTTTATGTACACAGGAAAAAATCTTGTAGTAAAAACTACCATTTTACCCGACTATGCCTATCTTTAAAACTACCATGAAATTTCAGTGAAATTTACTACGTTTATGGTAAAACCTTCAATATTTGTGGTATATTTGACAGACCTCAGATTGATATCAACCGCACCATGGTAGACCTAATCGCAGGCATGGTAAAATCAAACGCATTTATAGTGCAAATTGTTGGTGTTTGCGCTTAATTTAACCCTCGATATGGCAGTTTCTACTGCAGTTTTTTTGCGTGCATCATTTGAAAAGTTCTGGTCGCAAAAATGCATTCAAACAAAAAAAAACTGGTTCGGGTAACATTGTTCACCGGGGATCTGCTACACAGGGAAGGAAGTTTTAGTATAGCTGTGTTAACAGAAATGCATATAAATGTTTATAATTTTCACGAACAAAATTTTTGCTGTACTCTACGCACTTAGTTTTTTTTATCGCCGAGAATCCAACAGCAGATCTTTTCGGCATTTCAATTTACTGAGATTCAGTGAATAAATAATCGAGATTCGGCTAACAAATTAAAGTTTTACCGATACCCAGCTAATAAACAAAAATTAAACAGGAACATCAGCAAAAGTAACTGCCGATTTGATCGGCTGTTGGACATTTTGACGAGGTAAATTGAGTGTGTATGCCAAAAAGTAGGTATATAATCCAGACCGAGTGCAGACAACAAAAACCCTTTCAATGACAATATGGCATACATTAACAATATGTGTTAATGTAGAGGTTATACGGTGAAAACGCGATTAAACTATTTGTTAACAATAACATATAATGTGATGATCTTACATTCAAAATATAGTTTGGACTTTCTCGGGCAGTCATGAAGGCTTTTGTCACAAATCGTCGAATGAGATCAACCTGTTGTTGAGTGACATAGTATTTGACCATCATTCGTGAGTTGTAATGATCATAAGAAGATGATGATCATAGTCTTATAACTGTCATGAAAATGTACAGCACTGGTTATACTTCTCCGCTGTTTGTCCGCTATTGCCAACAAAAACCCAAATGTGATTTGTAACATCACTGTGCAATGTTTTCTGAAAGCCATACTAGTACCTAGATGGTTGCATATCTATTCCAATATGATTTCAGCAACAATTTGTTAGAGTTAGTTACTAAATCGGTTTTGATAACCTATTGGTTCATAATACTGAAATGAACCAAGATTGCATTTTCAAGATATGTTGCATCGTAGTTCCTGACTACTTCAAGTTTCACATATCCAAAAGGGAATTTATTTGAAACAAACAAACTCCATGTCACTCGGGATCATATTACATAGTTCATGCATGTGTCAAATATAAAAAATTGGCAACGTTGGTGCAATTCACTGTACCCCTTGCAACGTTAAAACAGCTCAGTGCAACAGTGAATGTTTTTTGTGCCAGTTGAGAGACGTATTATAAACAAGAAAAAAAAACATATTTGTTGAACGATGTTGCATGTGCTGCTTGGGGTAGAGGTTAACATCCATACCTCTCACGCCAAAGTCACGAGTTCGAATCTCACCCCCGGACAAGTTACGAAAATACCCAAAAGGTATTTGAGTAACTACGACGGGAGATGAACCAGCCCAGGGCTGAAATCTCGATAATCAAGGAACTAAACAAAAATAAAACTAAAAGGTTTTAAGAACCTGGTTCGCTAACACAATACATCAATACGAACTCGCCATTTGCTTTTAAAACTAAAAAAACTCACAAGGACTCATCACTTGATGTTTCCATTAATCATGTAGGTTGTCCACATTTTCACAGCTTTAAAGGGATTTACAACTCTCGTGCTGGGTTTTTTTTTTTTTTCAAAGAAAATTTACTTTTTGTTCTTTCAAGCACTTTTATGTGAGAAAACTGCTTCAGAAATTCCCAAACGAGAACCTAACCACCCGAGCAAAGGATTATACCAAATTGATAACAAGTTCTAATACCAGGTTATCATTTTTTGATCACTGAATATGTTATCATTGAGGCTGAATAAACAGCCAAAATAACAGAATGAATAACAAAAAAATACTCGTTGAATATCATAATAATAACCTTTTTTTGTTATTACTGCGAACAACTTGATAACAAATCCTGTATTGTAAGCCAATTTATGGAAATAGTTTTAAATTATGTTATCAATTTGATATCAAATTCTCATGCTAAAAACTGAAAAAAATATTTTGATTAAAAGCTAAATTTCTTGTTCAAATATACTGGAAATATTTATAGTTTTACAATTCCACTTAGAACGGCCATAAAAAATAGTGTGTTCAAAATGATAACATATGATAACAAAATTTGCCAATGGTGATAACTAAATTTGTTATGTGATAACAGCGAAAATCAAAACGATAACTGGGATAACAGAACTTGTTACTCATATGATATCAGCTTGTTATTTTCCTTTGCTAGGGCAGGCTACTGAATTGTTAATGTAGCAGAACAGCGCAACGCGTAAAACGACTTGCGCCCCAAGTAAAACTTCACGATCCATTTGATCGATTCTCAACACTATAAGCCACACTTTAGACAACACACTCACACTACGCTACAAGCGAGCCAGATAATCATCTATCATCGACAGTTGCCAGATTTACCTCTTGATATTATTATCTGATGGGTTTTGGCCATCATCAAAAACTGAGATACATATGTACTAGACATGTTGCGCCAGATTTTTTTTTTTCGATTTGAGCTGGAAGCATTGTATTCGCTAATTTGCTATGTAACATTATGTACCCCGAGCAACACTTTTTATAGAAATAATACTCTTTCCTGAGCAGGCAACAATCCTCGTCAGCTGATACTTTCATTCCACCAAGTTTCCTCTAATGAATTAGTGAACAATCTTTGCTCAGCATTATCGCAGAAGCTCTCAAGGCAGTCACATCGGAAAGTGGATTCCTCGTTTTGTTTTTGCTTGCTCGACGAGCACGTGGTTTTGAAAATTTGTAAATTTTAAGGTTCTAGTTTAAAGTGGCGAAACACTGTGTGGTATAAACAGTTAAGTTATCGCGATTCGAATTTTTATTTTTATTTTCCATTAACCCTTTTCTTAAGTTAAATTAGACAATCTAAATATCTAGAAAAATCAAGTAGTATAGGTTAGGTTAGGTTAGTTTACTCTTTTTCCATTTTTTTTTTTTCAAATGGTGTAAATAGAGTTAAAGTTTCTGGTGAATGACAGGTGATGAAACTGGTTTTCAAGAATTTGAGGATTCGTTCGGTCAAGAACAATCCTCACCTCCAGGTAGCTTATTTTTAATTGATCAATCAGAGCGTTATGGCCTAAGACGAAAACTGGAAGGCAGCGACGACTCAGAAAAAGCTAAAAAGATATCGAAAATTGACACAGAAATGAGACGCAAAAAACAAACAATTTCAGACATGTCTGACGAAAACATGAACATAGATGACGATATTGAACACAAACACACACGGTCAAATGAAGACAATTCAAAAACTGATAGACACGATGGAAATTGCAAAAATCCTCCATGATATCGGTATAAAAAACTATAAAGAACATAAGTTTGCTGGACAAGGCAGGTATAGAATTTAATTTAATCGTCCTCGTGAGGCAGACGATTTGATCAACTCAAAACTTCTTGTTGATGGCTTTGCTCAGTCACCGGCCTGCTCAGTCACCGGACATTAACATCATTGAACCATTGTGGTCAACATTGGAAGCAAGGATTCGGAATGTTTTCCTACCCCCTTCGTCCTTCAAGGAATTGGAGAAAACTTTGATCGACGAGTGGTATAAAATACCACTGGACGTCATTCAAACCCTCTACAGCTCCATCTCCAGGCGGATTGAAGCCGCCTTGGAAGCGGATGGAGGACCAACTCGCTTCTAATAAAACCCACTCTTCCCAATACTCAATCGAATTATTGCTTGCTTATCCGAACCAAAGCTAAATCAATTGATTCTCAGAGATACCAGAAATCAGGATCAGGCTAACCAGTGAATCTTATCGTCCATATTTTGTGGTAAAATCGTAAATGATCCTTTCTACAGGTTTCCAAAAAATTGTTCCGGGAGTGGTTAATGTAGCCAATGGCTTTCTCAAGTATATTAAAGATTGGACTCGGAAAAAATGCGACACTTTGTTTTGGGTGTAACTTTTTATTGCGACGGTAAAAAATTATGAAATTTTGGGTAATACTAGTTTTGTTATGTTTATGTGTGTAACATTTTATCGCGATCTGTCAAGTAGTTTTCAAGATGCATTCGAAACAAGAAGAGCTACGCCAGCAAATCTCGGGCGCGGTGATCGGTAATCCTGGTCAGTCGCACAGATGGATCGGCAAAAGGCTTGGAATCCACCTTTCTACCGTGTCCCGCGTTGTGAAGATGTTCCAGGAGACGAAGACCATCGAGCGGCGCGCTGGAAGCGGCCGAAAACCGAAAACGGGATACCCAGAGAAGGCGCTACTTTAAGAATAACCCGAACCTTTCCACCCGAGACGTGGCCAAAAAGGTCAATTCGTCGAAGTGGTTCGTCCAGCAGACCATGAAGCGGGCTGGGCTACGTGTTTTTAAGGTCAAGAAGGCGCCAAACCGGACTGACAAGCAAAACACCGTGGCCAAATTGCGTGCGCGGAAGCTGTACCGTGAGTGGCTGGTCAAGCCAGGCTGTCTCGTCATGGAAGACGAGACATATATCAAGGCGGACACCAAACAAATCCCCGGCCTCGAGTTTTTTGTCGGTACGTCCCGCATGGAGGTTTCGGAAAAGTTCCGGAAGAGAAAGATGGACAAATTCGCGAAGAAGTACCTGTTGTGGCAGGTGATCAGCGAGTGCGGACGGTACAGCAAGCCGTTCGTTACAACCGGCACCATAAACGGGCAGATTTATCGAGAAGAATGCTTCCAGAAGCGCTTGCTGCCCTTCCTCCGCTCTGAGCGTGGTCCCACGCTGTTCTGGTCGGATCTCGCTTCGTGCCATTACGCCAAGCCTGTAATGGATTGGTACGAAGCGAAGGGCGTTAATGTGGTCCCGAAGGAGGCGAACCCGCCAAATACAACCAGAAAGTTTTGGGCGATAATGAAGAAGAAGTTGAAGAAAAACTGGGAGAAATTGTGTAAGGAAGATGGACAAAGCCTCGCCCAAGATCTCATGAGCAGTGTTAAGAGAAATGTTTTGGCCTAAATAAACTATGCCAAAACATAGTTAATATATAGTTATTTAATCTTTGAAAATTTGAGAAGTATCCGATTTAAAATGAATTTTTGGTGTTCATTTTTGTGTGTCTCATTTTTCCCGAGTCCAGTCTTTAAAATCATAATTATGAAAAATCATGAAGACAAACCTGCGGCATGTTTTGGAGTAAATGGCCTCTTTATCAACGCCTGCCAGTCCGCTACACACCTGTCATCTCACCCATGCTCGTCATCAACATACATCGACCGTAACTTCAACCGGTTTGGGACACTCGTCACAAAGCAGTATGGAAGCATTGGACCCTCCTAGCTCAGCAGTGCCCACTGCCGGTCGCAACGATGTTCTAATTTCTAGTTCTAGCCGCCAAAGTCTTCCCGGCCCTGGGTCTAGGGATGGGGACAGGGCTCTACAAGCTGCCATCTATGGCAAGTCCTTCATCTAATGACGTTGCTCGGGCTGATGCTGCCTAATCTTTCAGATCGCTGCCTGCCGAATCCTCCGCCCCTTTATTGACAGCCCTTCTGTACTACCAGAACGTAGGTGGTATCAACAGTTCGCGCTCGCCGAGTACCAGTTGGTATGCAGTGACGCATGCTACGATGTTTACGCCTTCACGGAAACCTGGCTTAATATCAACACATTATCGAAGCAACTGTACGACGACACTTATTATGTCTACCGGCAAGACCGATCGTCGCTCAATAGCAACAAGAAATCTGCTGGTGGAGTTCTTCTTGCCGTGCGCTCAAAGTTCAAATCTCGACTTCTGAAGACTCAACAATGTATCCAATGGCCCTCTGAAGTTTTTTCTGAAAATCATGAAGATAGAGCAGCCAAACGGCATGTTTTGGAGTAAAATCGTAAATGACCTCTACTACAAGTTTCCCCGGGGACGCTCTGGCGGTTCCGAGAGTGGCCAATGTATCCAATGGCCTTCTGAAGTTTATCAATATCATATTTATGAAAAATCATGAAGATAGAGCTGCCGCACGGTATTTTTTGGAGTAAAGTCGTAAATGGCCTCTACTACAGGTTTCCCCGGGGACGTTCCGGTGGTTCCGAGAGTGGCCAATGTATCCAATGGCCTTCTGAAGTTTATCAATAACATATTTTTGAAAAATCATGTGGGCTGCAAAATGGTGAGTAGACACCTGGGATGGAGCGTGCGTCCCCGCAACATAGCTATGGTCCTCACAAGTTCCTACCTCATGCTTCCACGGGTCAAGAGATGACAAAGACCGCCAGCTAAGGGTTGCGTACTTAGCTGGTAGTGCAGCCTGGGCACTGTTGTCCTTCTGACTTCAGCTAGATTGAGGAGGTGCGTGCTGAGCGTCTGTCCACCAAGGAGGTGCGGCT
Source organism: Aedes koreicus (assembly GCA_024533555.2). NCBI lineage: Eukaryota > Metazoa > Arthropoda > Insecta > Diptera > Culicidae > Aedes > Aedes koreicus. The sequence goes on from JAHHFK020003060.1 coordinate 42,508, forward strand.
CAAACAACGTATGTCCTGGCATCCAGCGGTTGAGTAAGAAAAGCTGTATCGCGTCAACTATACATTAGGTGGCAGCCGCACCAAGGCGAGGTAGGCAGCGTGACCCCGGTTAAGTAACATGCTGAAATCTTACCCTACCACGAAAAATGGAAGTATTCTTTTTACGGTATATTATTTCAGATCCATCGTGGTATTCCCTATTTGTTTTTTATTTTTTGTTGTTTTTTTTCTCCGGGGGGGGGGGGGTTGTTATTTCTTCTTTTTGGGGGGGGGGGGGGGGGACACAACAAATATAAATAATATTATTTTTTTTTTTTTTTTTTTTTATTTTCATTATTTTTTTTTTTTTTTTTTTTTTTTTTTTTTCATTGGTGTTGTTGTGGGTTTGGGTTTGCTCCGTCTTTTTGGGGGTGGGGTGGTTGGGAGGTTTTTTTTTTTTTTTTTTTTTTTTGAAAAAAACGAAAAATACAAAAAAAATAAAAAAAAAAATATTTTTTTTTATTTATTTTATTTATATAAAATAATAATTATAATTATTTTTTTTTTTTTTTTTTTTTTTTTATATTAAAAATATTTTGGATCAATTATGGGAAAAACCTGAATTAATCCACCGATGGTGAGACTGAACCCTTCTTACACTTCATCAGAATTACGAACTCAAATGTGGCCAATATGGTACTGGATACATATTTTTATCAGAAATTCTAGGAAAAACAAGGAATATTCGATATGTCATACATTCAGTTAAAAAATGAACTATTTGTGAATCCTGAACGTATTGTTCATCGATGTGATTAAAATATTGCCATTAATAGTCTTTAACGACCTGTTTATGTTAGTTTTATAAAAGGGGAAATTACATATATATATTGGAGATTTCGAATAATCAGTCCATAGAATGAATTATTAGACAATCCCAAGCGTCAATTTTGATTATCGATATGGATTCAAGATGCCTAATAAGTATATGTTTGTCGAAAATTGTGTTGTTATAGTAAATGGAAACTTTGTGTAATTTTCGAATTTACTCGTTGCAGTTCAGAACCGGACCACTCGAGCCAATCGATCCTGCTCTAATTCTATAGAGTCGCATAGTGTGGCTAGTCCGCTGTATGTGTTATACAACGCACCAGATGCAGAACAATAGAATACAAGCGGCATCGATTGGGGTGAGTGGTCTTGTTCGGTTTTGAACGAGTATATTTTCATCTCGCAATTCTGTGTTCTCAGGTATTGTTTTGGTCATATCTCCATGAAAGATTACCCAATCCTAATGAAATTTTGATCAGCTATTAAAAGATTTTATAAGTTTAATTTGGCGCTAACAAAACTAAAATCGGTACACAAATAGCTCAGTATGTAATCGGAGACTAAACTGTTTGATTACTATTATAATAGGCCGTCAAGTACTGTTTCGTTGATATCTTCGTAACGAAATGTCCGAATAAAAAAAAATCAATAGCGTTCTATGGGAATGTTGTAGCTTTCATTTGCCGTCAACAGAACTGAAATCGGTTCACAAATGGCTGAGAAACCGATGTGACATTATTTGTAACGAAAAAAAAACACACACACACACACACACACACACACACACACACACACACACATACATACACACAGACATGTGCTCAGTTCGTCGAGCTGAGTCGAATGGTATATGACACTCGGCCCTCTGGGCCTCGGATAAAAAGTCGAATTTTCAAGCGATCTTAATACCCTTCTTTTGGTGTAAGAAGGGTAAAAAGAGTTATCGGAGAATTTCCTGTCATTCATTTTTTATTATTTTTGTTTGTTTTGGATTTATTGAGTTACCGTTTTTGGGCAGTAATCATACTCGTATGAAATTTATTTGCCTAAATTTTCTTTGCTATTTTGCTAGGATGCCATTATCAACTTTATTTCATTATATCAACTTAATTTCATTAGATCACGTTGGAATTTTCGCTATTTTAGAGTTTCAATCATCTAACATCGCAGTGGAAGAGGCAAATAGCGGCATTTAATTATTATATGTACATTATGTAGTATTTCTTTACAACATCGTATTATTTCCATCATATCATGACCTTCACATTTTCATGCAACAAACCTGATTTAGGCGGTATCTGGCTTAAACACGAAATATACATTCAATTTATGACATCTAGCATTCCTTATATGTCCAGTATATAATGCAGAAAATTACAGCTGTAGTAGGCTTTTGAAAATTACGGAATCTGTGGTAGGCTTTTGCACTTATTGATGAATGTATTTTTCATTTCCGGTTTACAAAGGGACTTTTTACCAATTCTGAGCTGATCTGATTCATGCAGCGCCGTGTGCCATTTGGCTAGTGTTTGATTTTACATTTCAACCTTTGTCATTACTTGATCATAACTCACAATATCATTAGATTTGGTAATATTGTTTTATTGATTTTACTTCAAAGATGATTAAAACATTACTTATTGTTTTCTGCCCATTTATCTTTAACTCCCTTCCACTTAAATCTTCCCATTCCTAACTCGGTAGCAATAACTATTAGGTCAGCAAAAATAAAAGCGGATTGCTATTATAAAATCAGCATCAAGTAGCAAATAGTGACCATGGCAACAGTAAATTAAAATATATAAACGTTAGCTTTGTAAAATTTCAATAGATTTAATAAACTTTTTCAGGATACTTCAAATCAAAATTTTGGTGAAATGCTGCTATCGCTGAAAACGAACGAAAACGTGCTTAAACGCGAACCACAGAACTCTACACTTTAACATTTTACAACATTTCTTGCATTTCAGGATCAACCGAATGAAGATCATATATTATAGATACGAATGCCTGTAGTATTTTTCATTCACATAAATATATACACCATTATATAAATATTTCATGGGAATGGGAGGGACCATCAGGGCACCCGATTGAAGCACTCTGGATGGGGAGAGTGGGAATGCCAACTCCCCATTGCTAACAGTTTGTGAATAGAGGGCGGGCTCTTCTCCCCGCCCATTGGGGCATCCTCATGTTAGATAGCTTGCTCTTTTGACCAATTGTTCAGTCTTGTTGTTGGAAGGAGATTCTTTATAGCCCTGTGGATACGTATAAGTGATGTTGCATATCGATCCACCCAACCCCTTTTTGGCCCTTCATACAACGGCATGATTAGGATAATCAGTAATTATTAAAGCTTGATCAAGTCTAACAGAGAGGAGAGCCCATTGCTGTTGGACTTAGTTTCCGTGCTACAATGGGTGGTGGTACATATCATACATCATACATCATACATATTTTTGAAAAATCATGTAGATAGAGCTGCCACACGGCATGTTTTGGAGTATAATCGTAAATGGCCTCTACTACACGTTTCCCCGAGGACATTCCGGTGGTTTCGAGAGTGGCCAATGTATCCAATGGCCTTCTGAAGTTAATCAATATCATATTTATGAAAAATCATGCAGATAGAGCTGCCACACGGCATGTTTTGGATTAAAATCGTAAATGGCCTCTGTTGACGGGCGAATTTCGATCGAATATCAATGTTCGGAAAACCTCTTTTTAGCAACGTACAATGTTGTAACGCAGCTTTAAGCTGAAATTTATTGTTGGTTTTTTAATTCATTTTGGGTTAGTAAGTAGGTATGAGACTTACATTTGGTATTCTTAGCAAATTTGTTACTTTTGAATAATTCTCCGAGAATTCTCCCGGTCGCGAACTCTGTTTAATAAAGGTAATAAATATAAATTTCACATTTTGTTTTACTCTGCTAAATTACTACCTTATTTCTCAACTAATTCACTTCAATCAGTAATATAAATTAACTTTTTCGCACTTTATAAACTACTTTCTCCTCTGTTTTGTTCTTCTAACTCTCATTTATTTCAACTGCCTATTGTTTAATCATCGATCCTTCTTTCCGTTTACCGATCTTTCAAACTGACGTTTCTCTACGAACTATCAACCGTGAATTAAAAGGGCGTCACCGGGACTCACTTGGTAGCCGGCGGCAACTGCCCAGTGGGCTTGCCAACATCCACCCGCCCGTGTAGTTCCGGTACGCCAAAAACTTCCGCTTCCGGTCTTTCCGACTCATCTCGAATGTCCAGCAGTGCCAACTTGGTGGCGGGCCTGCTGAGCGTTCCTCTCGACGTGTACACCTCGGCCCGCCGAACTTGCCCGTCCTTCGCTTTCACAACATCGATGATCCGGCCTCGAAGCCATCCGTTACGCTTACCGTCGTCGACCACCACCACCAGGTCACCGGGTTTCAATGGTTTCACTGGTTTGAACCATTTGGTGCGACGAGTTAGAGTTGGTAGATATTCACGAATCCAGCGACTCCAGAATGTGTCGATAAGGTGCTGCGCCAGTTTCCAGCTGTCCCTCAGAGTTGAAGCATTTTCCGTCAAATCCCGAGAAGGTTGATTAATGCCTTTTGTTCCGTAGAGAAGGAAGTGGTTTGGTGTGAGTGCTTCTTGTTCAGCGTGATCTAAAGGGATGTACGTAAGCGGTCTCGAGTTTACTACTGACTCAGCTTCGAGTAGTACGGTTTCCAGGACCTCGTCGTTAGGATGGTGTGGATGGTCTGAGATCGCTACCATTGCCGCTTTCACCGATCTGACCATGCGCTCCCATGATCCTCCCATGTGGGGCGCCAGTGGTGGATTAAACAGCCATGTTGTGTTGGAATTCGTAAAAGTTACTGCGCAGTGTTCATTGACTGCTCGGAGTTGCTCTTTTAGCAAGTTATTTGCCCCAACAAAGTTGGTTCCGTTGTCGGAGCAAAACGTTTCAGGCGAGCCTCTGCGCGCAACGAATCTTCTTATGGCCATTACGCACGACTGGGTTGACAGGCTGTGTACGACTTCCAGGTGCACTGCTCTGACTGACAGGCACGTGAACAATGCGATCCATCGCTTGATCAGACTACGACCCTGCTTCACGAAAACAGGCCCGAAATAATCTACTCCAGTGTGTGTAAACGGCCGTATGTAGGCGGTCAACCGAAACTCAGGCAATGGGGCCATAATCGGAGTTTGTGGTGCTGTTTTTCTAATTCGACAGACCTGGCATTGCTTGGAGATTTTCGTGACAAGCACGCGTAGCTGTGGAATCCAGAACCGCTGTCTGATCTCGTTTACGACTGTTTCGTGGTTTCCATGCAGAAAGCGTATGTGGTAACTTTCCACGAGCAACTTAGTTACCCAATGATCCTTGGGAAGAAAGATAGGGTACTTCGCAAGCATCGTCAACATGGGTGCTGCTGTTATACGGCTATTCATCCTAAGGACACCATCATCATCAAGCATCGGGGACATTCTGTATAGTGCACACGTTTTGTCGATTTGCTTCGGCTCTACTTCGGGATGTTCTTTGTTGAAAACAAGCGTTGCATACTCGTCCGCGTACTCCTGCATCTGCGTCTGCCGCCAAATCAAGGCTTCTGCCTTCTGCAGCTCTTCTTGTGTCAACGGACCCTTCGTCTTATGTCCCTGGAATCTTGTGACTGCTCTGAAAATATATCCTACAGCACGGTGAAGCTTTGACCATCTGAAGAACCTTTCCACGTTTATTACCGGTTGCGGTATGGTCCGGTGATGAAGGAAAACTGCTCGGAGATCTTCTTCCGTAGTGAATTCCTTTCTTGTCCCTGTCGGCCAGGTTTCATCTGATTCCCTAAGAAAGCTCGGCCCGGTGTACCAACAGGCGTCTGGATTGAAGCTAGGGCCATCTCCCCATTTTGTTGCTTGGTCTGCTATATTGACCTTGGATGGGACCTTTCGCCACTCGTCCACGGTAGTTGTGGACAGTATCTCTCCCACTCGAAAGCCAACGAACTGATGGTATCGTCGAGTTTCGGATCTCAGCCATGCGAGGACAGTCGAAGAGTCGGACCAGAGGTACCGAGCAGCCACTGGAATTGTCAACGCCTTGCAGATACTGTCCAAAAGTCTGGAACCGATAAGGGCCGCCTGTTACTCCAGCCGCGGAATTGAAAGGGGCTTTAGCGGCGCTACCTTAGTTTTTGCTGCTATCAGTGTACACCGAGGTACATCATTGCAACGACTGCGGAGGTACGCAACGCAAGCGTACGCGTTTTCACTCGCATCTACAAAGACGTGTATCTCCGAGTCATTCTGTGTGACAGGAAAAGTAGCATCTTGGGACGCGAACTTCGTTAATTTTTGATAGTTGTCCGCTCCACTTGTGCCAGTCTTCCAGTATTTCACAACTGATTGGATCGTCCCAATGCAATCCAGTCCTCCAAATTCGCTGCATGATTATCTTCCCATGCACTGAGAAGTGCGCCACTAAACCTAAAGGATCGAATAATGACATGACCGTTCTTAGAACTTGACGTTTAGTGGGTGGTTCCTGGTTTTCCACGATTTGTTGTACTTCCTCCTTCAGGCTATTATCGAAAGTGAAGACGTCCTCCAACGGTTTCCACACCATGCCAAGCACTCTTTCGATTTTTGCTTCTAAATTCATCGACTTTTCTTGGATTTTGCTGCTTTCTCCAATGCGGTCAAGCACCTCGGTGGAATTCGACACGAAGTTTCGGATTTCCATGCCAGCCAGGAAGTGTACATGTCTAACGTCTTCTATTAGCCTCACTGCTTCTTCTACTGTATCCACGCTATCGAGGTAGTCGTCCACGTAGTGGTTTTCGATTATAGCTCTTGCCGCCTTAGGAAATTGTTCCGCGTATTCCTCTGCATTCTTGTTTTTTAAAAACTGCGCGATACACGGGGAGCAGGCTGCTCCGAACGTAGCCACGTCCATCACGAAAATTTGCGGTGGCTGTCCCGGTCGTTCTCTAAAAACGAACCTTTGCGCTTGTCTGTCCCTTTTCCGGATCAGGAACTGGTGGAACATTTCTCTGATGTCTCCACTGAAAGATACACGCTTCTGTCGGAATCGTATTAATACGATAGGTAAAGCAGTCAACATATCCGGTCCGGCCAGCATCATGTCGTTGAATGATACGCCACCGACCCGAGCAGCTGCATCCCAGATCAGCCTGATCTTTCCGGGTTTTCGTGGGTTACTCACTACCCCAAGTGGTAGGTACCACACACGACCAGGCTCCGCATTCCCAAGCTCCTCCGCTGTTATTCGGTGGGCGTACCCTTTCTCGACATATTCCGCAATCAGTTGTCTCACCTTTTCGTCAAGATAGGAATCCTTCGACAACCTCCGCTCTAAAGCGTCCATTCTGCGAATGGCCATAGGATAACTGTTTGGTAGATAAGGCTCATCATATCGCCACAACAGCCCAGTCTCCATTCTTCCATCTACTCTTCGGGTGGTCTCTTGAAGGATCCTCAGCGCTCGCTTATCTTCCTCCGATTGAGGACTATGCTTGATGCTCGCCTCCTCGATCGCCAAAAACTGTCGGAATAGGTCGTGAAGCTCCTTTTCATTTTTACTTTGCTCAACATGAACGTTCACATACTCCACGGATCTACAGCTAGTCTCGTACCGTCCGTATATGCACCACCCTAGTCGTGTTTTAGCGGCAATCAACTCTCCAGTACCGCTTTCTCGACTCTTGAGTGCACTGATCAGTCTAGCGTTGTCTACTCCAATGATCAGCCTAGGAGTCACTTGGGCGTAACTGCTCAGTGGTATCTTCCTCAAGTACGGATGATTTTCCAATAGTTCCTCGCAGTCTACGGTTTGGCTAGGCAGTTTCAGTTGTCCCACCGTTCGCGCCTTCAATGGGAACTGTTTCTTTCCGCTCCTTCCGGCGATCATGACATCAATCCGCCGTGATTCGTTTTCGATCCTTGTCACTTCTCCCGTCCAACAGAGACACAAAGGCTCCCTAGGTCCTTCTACTTCAAGCAGGCTCGCGACTTCAGCTTCCAACATAGTCACTGAAGCACCATCGTCAAGGAAAGCGTGAACTTCTATACTTTTCCCGTTCCCATAGAGCGTTACAGGAAGATATCGAAGTAAGGCCGAAGACGTCATATAGTGATGGTGCTGGTGCACAAGTTTATTATTGGTAGATGTTGACGGTGAAGATGATCTCGTCTCAATTTTTCTCGAGTGCAACAAGGGATGATGGCGCATACGGCAGTCCCCAATTCCACATTCTTGCTTGGAGCGACACGGCCAAGATCGATGAGGAATTAGGCAGATTCGGCATAACCCTTTTTGCCTCATTAGTTTCCACCGCTCGTCCATGTTCAGTTTCTTGAAGTCTAGACAATCAGCAATACGGTGGTCTGTCCGGTTGCAGTTTGAGCAGGGTTTGACAGTTTTACTAAAGGGTTCCTTTTGCTGAAGCCTACTTGCTTCCGAACTGGATGTTGACAGATTTTGTTGATGAACAAACAACTTCTCCTTTGCAGGTTTTTCTTTTTTGTATTGCTCCGATCTAGCTGAAGTCTGCTGCCCTTGATCTACATGCAGCGTAACTTCGCTTGCCATCGTTACCAGCTCCGCCATAAAGTTATTAAATGTCTCTAAGTCAACTGGCTGGTAGCTACGTTTAAAGGACGCCCACTGCAACTTTAGATTTGGTGGAAGCCTATCCACCATTTCCTGCAAAAGCATTGGGTTATTGATGTGTTGACGCTGATTCGCCAGTACCATGTGCTCAACTAAGTTTTCTACTCCCATTCCAAATTTGATGAGGGTTTTAAGATCATCGCCTCTGGGAGAAGGAATTTCACGCATCCGCTTTAAAAGCGAATAGATGATAACTTCGGGTCTTCCGTAGAGTCTTTCCAGTGTAGCCATCACATGGGCAACCGACTCTGAAATCAGCAGACGGCTACGTACACTTTCCAAGGCGTGCCCTCGAAGGCACCGTTGAAGCCTCGCCAGGTTCTCTGCATCATTATAACCGCACGCTTCAGTAGAGTTGCGGAAGGAGCTGAAGAAGAGTGGCCAGTCCTGCGGTTCACCGGAGAAGACAGGTAACTCCCTTGTTATCACCTATCGAGCGGCTAATTGTTCGGCTGTAGGCCCCACTGCACGACTTTGACGAATTCGATTGTAATCATTTTGCTGCACTGGCACTGGTCGTACGTTGGGATTCTCGAACAAAAAAGGCTGCTCAGGCCCCGACGGTGGCACTGGAGCAAACGAATATGGCGCGGAAAACTGCTGATACCCCGACGGTGGTACAAGCACGGAAGAACTCGATACACGGAGCTGTTGTTGCCCCGACGATGGCAAAAGCACCGACGTATGCGGTCCACGATATTGCTGTTGCGTAAACTGCTGTACATGTCCCGATGAGTGATGGTTATGTGGATTAGCACCAGGAATCGATTGACCAGGATCAGCCTGTAGCTGAGTCTGAATAGCTTCTTGCTGCAGACTCGGATGCCACGAGTTTGATGCGGGGAACTGATATTGTCCCAACGGTAACTGCTGCATCGACGATGACGCGTCATTTCCGATGTTTGCCGGAAGCATTGTTGGTTTCGACAGAAAGCTCTCGTATCCATTCGGCTGGCCCACTGATTGATTCTGTTGACCAGCCGTACCCAATTGCTGCAATGATGATGGATGATTGGGGGGCGTTGGTGCTCTTTGTGCACGCGAAGCTAACCCCTGTATCTGCCCTGGTGGTGGCAGCAGCATCGATGGATTCGATACACTGTTCTGCTTGTACTCCGGCGGTGGTAAAAGTGTAGATGAATTTCCTTGCTTATACCCCAACGGTGGTAGAAGTTCAGGCGAATTCGGTTCGCGTATCTGCTTGTGCCCCGACGGTGGCAGAAACACCGACGAGTTTGATTCGCATACCTGCTTGTGCCCCGACGGCGGCATAAGCACCGACGAGTTTGATTGGAGATGCCTATTGGTTTTCGGTAAGGTGACAGAGGATAATATGTTTGGCGGAGGTTCACTTTCATGACGTATCATATAAGGAGGAGCATGTTGAGAAACGTGACCCTGAATAACTGTTGGTATTGCATCTGAATTTGTACTACTATCTTGCTTACATCTATCTTCTACCTGACTATCTCGATTATTTGATATTGGTGCTAAGGCTGATGGTCTTACTGGTGTACTGGTCTGAACAACCTCAACAATGGGTTGTAATCCTATATTCGAATTACTACGAATAGTCCTCACATGACTTGCTGCAGACTGACCTGATCGAGTGGATGAACCGCAGAGTGTTGAGTTGTCACCCTTATACGTTACCCTATATACAACGTCCATCGACGAGGCAGCTGCCGGTAGTAGACCATCTCTCGGCGCCGGAGTGACGACTGGCGCTGAAACTACTTTTTCCTGCTGACCTGTGACGTTGTTTGTCGACCCTTGTAGCGGCACTTGAATTCCATTCGCTTCGTTGTTGGTTTCCTTTCTCTGCAGCATAATCCCGCTGGTCGACGTAAATGTGACATCTTTCGGTTGAGTTGAACCATCCGTGATGGTGGTAGTGGTAACAACATTTGCCGACGTGGTAGCTAATTCTCCCTCTGTCTGACTTGTACCAATCCACTTATCGGTATTCTCACGGATGATCCTGGAGCTTACTCTGCTCCTCACGCTTCGATTCTCCTCCTCTTCGAGCAATTGAGCTTCGAGCGCCTCATATCGCTGCTGTTTGAAATCAACATCTACCTGACGTCGTAATCGCTGAAATTTTTCAGCGTCTTCCAGCTCTTTTAACTTAATCTGCCGATTCATTTCTAACTGTTGTAGTCGCAACCTCAATCGCGCTGCACTGAGATTGCTTCCGGACGTCGTGTGGGAACGTCTGCTACTACGGTGTGATGACACGGTAATTGCCTCTTCGCTTTCGGCGCACTTCCTGCAGGTGAAACTTCGCTCTGGGTCGGCAATCGAATCACCTACCTCCGCACACGAAAAGTGAACATAATCGTCGCACTTGTCGCACTGGACTAAGTTGTCGACGTTGTCTGGCCGATTACACATCGTGCAGTGGCTTAATGGCTCCATCTGTCCGGGTTCTGACCACGCAGCGAATCTAACCACAACCACTTCACTGTTCACAATCAAATCCTTGAAGAGCAAATCTTAAAGTTTGTTGACGGGCGAATTTCGATCGAATATCAATGTTCGGAAAACCTCTTTTTAGCAACGTACAATGTTGTAACGCAGCTTTAAGCTGAAATTTATTGTTGGTTTTTTAATTCATTTTGGGTAAGTAAGTAGGTATGAGACTTACATTTGGTATTCTTAGCAAATTTGTTACTTTTGAATAATTCTCCGAGAATTCTCCCGGTCGCGAACTCTGTTTAATAAAGGTAATAAATATAAATTTCACATTTTGTTTTACTCTGCTAAATTACTACCTTATTTCTCAACTAATTCACTTCAATCAGTAATATAAATTAACTTTTTCGGACTTTATAAACTACTTTCTCCTCTGTTTTGTTCTTCTAACTCTCATTTATTTCAACTGCCTATTGTTTAATCATCGATCCTTCTTTCCGTTTACCGATCTTTCAAACTGACGTTTCTCTACGAACTATCAACCGTGAATTATAAGGGCGTCACCGGGACTCACTTGGTAGCCGGCGGCAACTGCCCAGTGGGCTTGCCAACAGCCTCTACTACACGTTTCCCCGAGGACATTCCGGTGGTTCCGAGAGTGGTCAATGTATCCAATAGCCTTTTGATGTTAATCAATATCATATTTATGAAAAATCATGTAGATAGAGCTGCCGCACGGCATGTTTTGGAGCATAATCGTAAATGGCCTCTACTACAGGTTTCCCTGGGGACGTCCTGGTGGTTCCGAGAGTGGCCAATGTATCCAAGGCCTTCTGAAGTTTATCAATATCATATTTATGAAAAATCGTGAAGATAGAGCTGCCACACGGCATGTTTTGGGATAAATGGCTAACTGGTCCCAACTACAGGTTTCCCCGGGGACGTTCCGGTGGTTCTGGGAGTGGCCAATATGGACAAGGATCCACTTTTAGTTTTATTATAAACTTTTTTGATGAAAAACCAAGAAGAAAGAGTTGTCACATGGCATGTTTTGAGTAAAATAAAGAGTTAACCGCATCAAGGACCCTTTATCAGAACCTGTTCCATGGAAATGGCAATATCTCGGTCAATTTACGGCCGATTCTTGTAATCGACATTACATTCGCTTGGTGAGTATTTTTTTTTTTCGTGTTTTTACTAAAAAAAAGTTTGACAACGGCATCTTGTATTAAATCTTATCACAAATTCAACATGTGAGATGGCCTCTTCGGAAACCCGGAACAACTCCGGTGTCCGGGGGACATGGCCAGTAATGTTACCAAGATATAAAACTGCATTAAAAACTGTAGCACTTCAAAATTGATCAAAAATGTGCCTGTCCCGATCATTTTGTTTTTGTAGATATAACTCTAATATTGTGAAATTAACAATAGGTTTGTTGAATTATTTGTAAATTTTGTTGTTGTTATTATTTTGATGTCCTAAATTTAACGTGGACAGGCTATAGGCTGAGTTATGGGACACATTTCCAAGGTCGTATTTTTCGACAACCATTTAATACAATAACCGCCAAGTCAGAAGATTTATAGTCCCAAAATTCCCATAAGAGCTGTTTTCGAATAAGTTCACTTTTTCCGGATGGAGACTTGATCAGAACATTCCTCAAAAAGCAGACTTGAGAGGAATTTGAGAGGTTTCAGATAGTCTGATTTTAATACATTGATTAAATTATTGTCGTTGACTTAAATTTGAACCAGCCAGAGTTAAAGTGACAATAATATTAATGTTTGCGTTACTAAGCTTAAAATCAAAATGAAGGTTAAGTGCAGCTCGTTAAGTTCAATTTCATAGAGTAATTCAGACATTTATACGAATATGTATAATTTTATTGATGACTTGGTCATTTTTAAATTTGCTTTATCACTGAAATGGGTGAATTATGGGAAAATTTTCCTAAACCGGAGATCAAAGTGAACGAGTTTATATCAGTTGCGTACCACAAAAAAGGTATCTACCATCATTTCTGAGTTGTTTTCGGATGGAATTCGGTTTCTGATTAAAAATTGATGGCATTTTTGCCGCCATCAAGAATGAAAGCATTCTCGGAAAAAGCCTTGGAAAATGTGTTTCCCATTTTATTCAGTGCTATATTTTCTTTTTGCCATTACAAACCATCAATCTTGGCGTCGGTGGTGTCGGAAAAAGCACTTCCCTCTTCTGTTTGGTTCTGTTTACGTAATTTACAGTAACCGATTTTTTTCCTACAGTAACGTCGAGGACAAAGAGTTACACAACAGAGAGTCAATTCAATATCGCAGAACGTTTAAGATCATTTTTCTTCCTACTGAAAAGGAGGTTTTTCAGTCACTTGAATCGAATCGAAAAAGTTGCCGACGTTGGACACCGCACCGTCTGGATGTTCCACTTCGAACTGCCAGACAAAAGTGGTGGCACTCACTCTCCGTCTCGCAACCCCGGCTGGATGTGATTTATCTCCATCATTCTGGGCCGGATGCCGGACTTTTTTCTTCTCCTGTTTAACTCTGATGGCAGTCTGGTCGTCTCGGCAAATGGAAATGGTTCATTTAGATTTTTGTATTGAGAAGGAGGGATCCAATTTCATCAACCTAGATGGGCATGATTTCTGGTTTTTGCACGGCAAGAAATTGGAATTCACAACGTAAGGCTCTTCTTTCATTTCTGTTTGATGAATTTATCGCGGACAAAGTTTGTATTCCACATAGGTCAACATTTATGCGACTTTTAGATGTCCATTATAAAGAACTTACTTGAAATCGTCAAACGTGTTGATAAAGGATAACAAAAGGTTCACCCTCTCTCTGGTATCTGAAAACTGTAGTCGTCATCACCGCCACCGACATTTGCCTGTCCGTGCTCGGAATGACCAACCATTCCTTCACCACCATTATCGTCATCAATACCGGATTGGTGGTCATCCGAAGTGAAAGTCCACCGAGACTGCACCGATATTGAGACAACAGAATGCGAAGGACATGATCTGGCTTCTTTATTTTTAGGAACACACAAAAATCACCGGGGAGTGATTTTACGCTGGCCAGGTCAACCATAACCTAATTGCCAGTGGTGTGACCGGTATCAAGGATAGTATTTTTCCTGAGCCGATACCGAAGCACAAAATCTTCAGCTGGAATCGGATTCAAGCGGGATTACCTGTGTTCGTGTCAGACATCGTCTTGGGGATTTGTGTGCCGCCTTCAGTTGTGAAATATTTTAGGATGGCGTGTATGTGTCTGTGGGAAATTGGGACAGGTTTATGATGTGCTTCGGAAAAAACGATCGAAAAAGTTTCCCTGCGCTGAGAGGCAGGGTAAAAGTTACTCGTTGTGATGCGAAGTGCAAAGTTGGAGATGAGCGAAACCCTATGTAGGATCACTTACAACAGTTTTATTGAACAGTGCTTCAACTTTTGCCTACTTTCATCACCGGTATCATGCTGACACAAGAACCCGGGATTAAAATATCGAAACCACTAGATTCATAATGAAAATCTCGTAGTCAACCCAACCCCGGATGTTCAAGAAAGGTTCAAGGAGAGATTATCATCATAATTCCCAGCACAGGATTACTCCATCAAGAGTACATTTTACAACGAGCTAAGTGAAAAAGCTGCCAGATTTACCGGCTCTCGCTAACAAGGTGCAACAGATCCGAATTTTCACGACTTTTTCCTCAGAACTCAGAGCTCACACAAACTGGTCCGAAAAAGCGCTCCGTGAGTAACGGGTGAAACTTTTTAATCCTGTGAAAACGCCATCGCTACTTTTTCATCATTATTTCCAGCGCCTTTGAGCAGCATCCGTGCATGGCTAAAGTTGCCCCTCCCCGCTGTTGCTGGAAACAGGGTACCGTTTAAGGATTCAACGACTTCATGTATAGTTGTGGTTAAACCGACGTTTCCTCGTTAAGATGCCTCTTTGTTCCGTTCCGTGCCGGTCATAAACCGACACTTAAATGTTAGCTCTTTTTTCGACTTTCGGCTTACTGGCACTGTTGACAACGAGTGTTTCTTTTTACGACAAGCAACTCTTTTGTTAAACACGGCGAATGATTTCATTCCGCAACTTTTACTATGGTTTGTAACATACTTGTGTTCGAAGATTATGGTTCCGTTGGTGGAAATTATGAATGTAAGACTAAAATTGCGATTGTTGTCATTTTGGTTACCGTGGCCTACTGAATCAGTCGTGAGAAAAATTAGGATCAATAGGTTTACTTCGATGTAGCGAACATTTCGATTTCAAATGTGTACGTTTTATCGAAGCATGAATTCTATGCTGTATTTTAATAACTCTTAGTTATGTAGAAGGGAATGTTTTGCTCATCGCCATGAGGCACCAAGAGTAGACAGTCATGTTTGCTAGAATGAAAGATATGAAGAGAAAGTGTTGAAAGTTCCGTTAGTGTACGGTAGGTTGGAAATGGAATAGAAGTATTGAAAATTGAGCGAAAGGGCATGGGTAAAGTAGTATTCGAACCAAAGACGTTATCATTGCTTTGGTTCGAGTACTACTTTACCCATGCCCTTTCGCTCAATTTTCAATACTTCTATTCTATTTCCAACCTACCGTACAGAGACGGAACTTTCAACACTTTCTCTTCATATCTTTCATTCTAGCAAACTTGACTGTCTACTCTTGGTGCCTCATGGCGATGAGCGAAACATCTCCTTCTACATCATAATCGTTACTCCACGTTCGGAGAATACAAATATAACAATTAGAGTATGTAACTCTTAGTTAGTTTTGAAAATAGTGTACTCTTGAAGATAATGATATTACATAAACTGCATGTATGTATGTATGTATGTATGTAATCCAGGTAAAACCAGAAACATCTTTTTTGACAAGAACTTTGTTGTATAGAAGCCGTGAGGAAGAAATATCTGCACGGGTAAAAATTCACACATATTTATTGTTACAAATCTATGTAAAATTCCACACAATATTCATTTGCTCACAAATAAACAGAACCCTCTGAGAAACACAAATGAAGTTTATGTGGCAAATGAATAGCATGTGTGGCCACACATAGTAATTATTTGTACACATAGGAAGTATGTGTGTTAACAAGAAGATATCATTTGTTGATCAAATTGCAAAAAGTCATGTGTGGGACTAAAAGATATTATCATTGCTTTTTGATCAGTGTAACATATCTGGTCTTGAAAAAGTTTTGAGGATGTTTTTTCCAAACATAAGGAGTGTATCGAAAAGTAGTTATAAACATTCGATGCGTTATTACGCATAAACTACTGTATATATTTTTAGCGTGTAAGCGCCATTTGCTTTGTTTACATGTCAAAAATGATTATTCGGTTCATTCATTTCCGTTGATAAAGTTGTATTCAAAATGTCGCGAATTGAATTTGAGACTAAAAAGAAAATTCTGCACACTTGGTGCACCGAAAAGGGTGTTACTTACAACCAGATTGCGAAAAGAGTAAATGTTCACCCGGCAAGTGTAAAACGCATCATCGAAAAGTTTGGTAAGGAGTGCTCCCTCAAGGATTCACCAAGAAGTGGCCGGAAACCCGGCTCCAGCAACCCCGATTTGGACCAAAAAGTTGTGGATTATATTCAACGGAACAAATCTGCCTCTACTCGCGATCTAGCCAAGAAGTTCAGGACCAGCATCGGAATGATTCAACGAATCAAGCGCAGGAATGACTTGAAGACGTACAAAAAGCAGAAAGTGCCCAAACTAACTCCGGAACAAAAGTCTCGTGCCAAAACCAGGGCTCGAAAGCTGTACAGCTGCATTTTGGACAATGTCGACCAGTGCATTTTGATGGATGACGAAACATACGTTAAAGAAGATTCAAGAACGCTACCGGGCAGTTTTATACTAAATCTGTTGGGGAACGTGTGCCAACCGCAGATACGACTGTTGCGATGGAGAAATTCGGTCAGAAGGTGCTCATTTGGCAAGCTATTTGCACATGTGGCTTGCGTTCTTCAATTTTCTATACAAAAGGAACTATAAATGCTGAGATTTATCAAAAGGAATGTTTGAAGAACAGGTTGCTACCATTGTATAGAAAGCACCAGTCCCCTCCTCTCTTCTGGCCAGATTTGGCATCGGCACATTACGCCAAATCCACTCTACAGTGGCTGACGGAGAATAACATCAAGTTCGTAGAAAAAGACATCAACCCACCAAACTGTCCCCAGTTGCGACCGATCGAACGCTATTGGGCAATAGTCAAGCGTATATTTAAGAAGGATGGTACAGTGTCCCAAAACATGACCGATTTTAAGAAAAATTGGGCAGCGGCATCCAGGAAGTGCACAAAGGTCACTGTGCAGAATTTGATGGCAGGTGTCAAATCAAAGGTACGGGCATTCTACAGAAATGAACATGATGACTAGTTTTTCCGTTTGGATCTTTTGTAAACATGTTAAGCTATAATAAACTGAAATAGTATGTTAATTTTAACCATGTTTTCATGCCTATTTTATTATTTGGAAGTTTATAACTACTTTTCGATACACTACTTATTCGATTAAAATTGCGGGCGGTCGCAGGCGTGTACTGGTAGGTGGTGATTACAATCTTTCCCTCTTATGTTGGTTGAAGGAGGATGAAATGACTTGTTGTTTGCCGGTTATGCTTCTCTGAGAAAAGTGCCCTGAAGGGTGTGGTGGAGGGCGGGGTTCAAAAAAAAATGGAGGGGAGGGGGGCTTTTGGGTTGGTTGGGCGGTTCCATATCATTTCAGCAACGAGTAATTTTCATATTTTTTGATTTGCACGAAACCTTGCATACAAGTTTTTGGGGAAGAAAAACGCCGTTTTGCATACTTGGTTCGCCATTTTGAATCTAGCCTTACTTATGAGAAGGGCCTATGCAAAATGCACATGATATCTTCAAAAAATTATATCTCGGAAACGGTTTGTCCGATTGGTTTGGTGTCTTCGGCGAAGTCTTAGACAATTGTTGGTGCTATATGGACAAAATATGCACGGTAAAAAAAAAGTTTGGTTTTTGTGTTTTGAACTAAAATATAGATTTTCCCTTGAAAGTTACATGTCAATATTTTTTTAATTATCCTTATGTTATAGCTGATTGAAAATTCTATCTAGTGCACAGTGGGTTGTTCTGGAGAAAAATAGGTTTCAAAGAAAAAAAAATTTTTAAAAAAAATTACAATTTTCAAAAATGCTATTAAGAAAAGTCAAAAAAGTTTTTCACCCTAATTTTATGAAAGAACATCAAATTTGCAAGCAAAAAGTACTCCGATAACATTTTTCTAAGATGCACCGTTTAGAAGATATTACTGATTTAATATTGATTTTTTTGATAACCTAATAAGTTTTAGCCCTTTTCAGATGTACTCCGTGTTTTTACAGTTTCAAAACTATTTTTTTCGGAAAGATTGGAAAATTTTGAATTCAAATGACACTGACAGCTTAAAGATTAGAGTGAAATTCTCTGCCTTAAAAGTGTTTTGAAAAACAAGTTACAAAATCCCACTATCAGGAACAATGATTTCTTCCAGTTATTTTTGGTGTATTGTGTTGAAAATGTGCATTCAACTCTTGAATATCGCCTAACAGTTTAATCCATTTAAACTGGATGTGTTTATTATTATTATTATATTGATTATTTAGCTGCAAAGACATATTTTCGTATTCTTTTGTAGTAGAATAACAAAATGACAACTTTGTAAGTTCTTCTTCTTTTCGTTTGTTTGCCCAATTAAACAACTCTCTTGCAGTCTTTATCGGGTGTTCGCGTTCTTTGGCTAAACTTGCTCTGGTAGCCATGCGTTTTATCGTACCTCCAATAGCATCGCATGGACCTTTTCCGTGCGATGTTGCGAAGAAATGCCATTCAGCGTCAATACCATACTTTGACTTAAATTTACAAAGGCTAGAAAAGTTTTTTCGGTTGTTATACTGTGAAGCAGCACCATCTGACATAAAATAATTTGTTTTTATGTTTTTATTTTGATCAATTTGTAAAAAGTTTATCATTTTATCAATAAACAAATTAACAGCGACTGAATCATGTCTTAGTTCTTCAGAAATTATAATGAATGTTTAATTTGCATATTTTCAGTATAATATATTACGAAAGGATGGATTGTGGCCTGTTGCACGTTCCAATGGTGTGATTGAACTTCATCCTGCAAAATGAAGCTGTAGTTTTCAGAAAAGTCACAAATAGCTAAAAATTCACCATCTTGCAAGTTTTGTTTTGTAGTTTTCAAAAAATTGGATTGTTCGGTTTTTACAAAATCATGCGGAATCAAACTTTCTAATTTTGAGCTGAAAAATGAAACAAACTCATCGGTTTGCTTTACAATAGTTTCTAAATCACATCTGTCAGTGGTAACCCATTGTTCGAATGAAAGCTTTTCAACAAACGTTGTTTCAATAAACTGTCTTCTAAAACTGAGGTATCTGGGCAGTTTTTACATCTTCGTAGATGGCAATGAGTTGTCTTATTTTCGCAAAGTAATCTATTCGTTAATGTTTTTAGATCATTCAAGACATTGTATTTTTTTAAGCTATGTAGAATTAAATTGACATTTTCATGCGTAGTGCAAACGCAAACATTATGTGTTCCTGTGATAGTCAATAGTTTACATTGCCTTGGCCGGAGGCTTGCAAATGATGAAAACCCTATTTTTACATTGACGTACATTTCATTAAAGCGATTAAAAGCTTCTCTCAATGTCATCATTAACAATCTTTTCTGAACAGCTAATCTCTTATTTCCTGTCTTTACGCTAACAAAATCTCTTTGGCCTGGCATTGCACGGCTTATATCATCGTCCTCAAAAAAAATCAAAACCAGTTCTTTTGTTTCATTACTCAAAGCTTTTCCAGAGCTTGAACCTTGAGATGAATCAAATACATTATCTCTTTCCTTTCTTGCATCTGATGCCATATTTCTACTGGTTTTAAATTCGTCTACAATTTTTTGTACTGACCATGATTTTGGTAACAATGATAAAATTGATAGTTTTTCTTGCCTTGTGGCTGAATTTAAAAATTTAATTTTCATATTTTCTATGACTTCATCAAACTCGTTTGCTTTTTCTGTTTTAGCGTCTAATTTAAAAAGATTTCTTCGTACACCTTCGACGATTTCAGCGCACTTTTTTTCAGGATAGTGAACATTTTTAACCTTACCTTAATCTATAGGCGAAACACGAATAGCTGCTATTCCTCGGTTGAATATATCGACTTCTACAGTCCTTGAGCCGCCGGCTACGCTTTGTTCTTCGTTTTGGGTGAGGTGAGCTCTTGAATCAATATGTAGACGGCAAGACGAACAAATACGAAAATCCTTGGTGTTCAGTGTGGATACCTTGGAAAATCCAATTGATTTTAGTTTTTGGATGACACCATCCGTGAGATATCGCAGCTCTTTCGAACACTGAATGTCTTTGAATGGGCGAATACATCTTATTTTACTCATTTTGTAATCTGTAACATAGAAAATATTTTCCAATTGTTAGTTTTGTACGAAAATATCACAAAACATATAATTAAAATGTGTATTTAAAACTTACCTTTGCACCAAAACGTGTTACACTTTCCTTTACAATTATTATGTTATCAAACAACACTGGATCTCGTTCAAAAACACAGGATTATGAGCTGAAATTACTATAATCACTATGCTACTAGCAACCTTTCTGCATTTACTGTTTGGTAGATACTGGATGAATTCAGAACCGAGTCAGACATTATTATACAGCTCACGGGTAGAAATCATAGAATGCTGGGTAAAGACTGTTGGAAGATAGGTAGAGTTGAACGCTCAGGTATCGTCGAACCTTCAGGTACGAGTTTGGAGAGTTGGAGCGAGGTAGATTTGCTGGCGTAGGTATATTGTTATTGAAGAAGATTGTAAATTGTATATACTTGGAATGAATGAAGAGTGCGGCGGTTGTTGATTTAAGGTATCAGTCGGCAGCCGTCTAGTTTGATGGAAAGTGACTAAGACTGCGTTCTTTTTATTTATTATTAAGAAACGGTCATCGACGGAGCTAGCCTCGTTATGGCCAGCGTGGCCATGGTGGACTAGTTCCAACAAAGACCATGTTAACAATCACCAACTGTACGTAGTACAGCTAACTGGTATCTAATTACCTGTATCTAATACTTGTTAGCACGTTTTCAGCACAACGCACCAAAAATCACTTGAAGAAATCATTGTTCCTGATAGTGGGATTTTGTAACTTGTTTTTCAAAATACTTTTAAGGCCGAGAATTTCACTCGAATCTTTAAGCTGTCAGTGTCATTTGAATTCAAAATTTTCCAATCTTTCCGAAAAAAATACTTTTGAAACTGAAAACCACGTAGTACATCCGAAAAGGGCCAAAACTTATTAAGTTATCAAAAAAATCAATATCAAATCAGTAATATCTTCAAAACGGTGCATCTTAGAAAAATTTTACCGAAATACTTTTTGCTTGCAAATTTGATGTTCTTTCATAAAATTAGGGTGAAAAACTTTTTTGACTTTTCTTAATAGCTTTTTTGAAAATTGTAATTTTTTTAAAAATTTTTTTTTCATTGTAACTTATTTTTCTCCAGAACAACCCACTGTGCACTAGATAGCATTTTTAGTCAGCTATAACATAAATATAATTAAAAAATTATTGACATGTAACTTTTAAGGGAAAATCTATATTTTAGTTCAAAACACAAAAACCAAACTTTTTTTTTACCGTGCATATTTTTTCCATATAGCACCAACAATTGTCTAAAACTTCACCCAAGACACCAAACCAATCGGACAAACCGTTTCCGAGATACAATTTTTTGAAGATATCATGTGCATTTTTCATAGGCCCTTCTCATAAGTAAGGCTAGATTCAAAATGGCGAGCCAAGTATGCAAAACGGCGTTTTTCTTCCCCAAAAACTTGTATGCAAGGTTTCATGCAAATCAAAAAATACAAAAAATAAAAACTGGAAAAATTTCCCACTTGTTCGTGGAATCGCTCTGAGGATAAATGGGTTGAGTTACTTGAGCCGCCGCACAGTGATTCCAAGGCGGAAAAAAAGTCGAAAAATCAACTTCCTCCTTTTACAATAAATATATTTTTAATTTTGTACACTATTTGAAATTTCTTTTTCCGAAATTTTATAAAGATTGGATGAAAAGTGTGCTCTCTACAATATTTCAAAGTAGGGGTCCTACATGGTCGTGGTTTTTTACTCCCATATAAAATGTATGGAGAATTGGAAAAAAACATCAACTAAGTTTTCAAATGTGAGCACACATGCGCACATATACCACAATAGGCTTCTTTCAAAGATTTTTTTGTCAACTTTCCGAAAATATGAGTTTCATCTTGCGCAAACTTGCGCAAGTACGGTTCCGGGAGGCCAGAGTCCTGGAATGTCTGGAAAACCCGTAAGATTGGTAAATACATAAATCTCGCACTAGATTCCCCGCACCAAGGTTTTTCCCTTCGTTGAACGAAGTGTAAATACATATATCTTAGAAAACCGACTTTTGATCCAAAGCCTGAAGGGCCGAGTGTTATATACAACGAACCCAGCTCAATGAACTGAACATGCCTGTGTGTGTATAGTGTATGTGTGGAACGAAATTTCTAACTCAGTTTCCCAAGCAACTACTGAACCGATTTGAATGAAACAACCGCCAAATGAAAGGTACTGTGGTTCCATACGAAATATTATTAAAATTGGTTGACTGGTTTCGGAGATACCCCCGGGAAAGTGGCCAATTTCTGACTTAGATCAAAACCCATCATGTGACACATGAGAATATGAGAATACGAAAATTAGTGCAATGGTGATGATATCAAAAGTCCAGATCCACATTGATACATCCGGGTTAATGTTCCGGCTACTCCCGGGAAAGTGGCCAGATTCGGATTTGGATCAAAAACCTATCATGCAATACATCAAATAACATGAGAACTCAAAAATAAATGCAATGGTAATGTTATCAAGTTTCCAGGACTTCAATGCCCTCATCCGGGTTCGTATTCCTATTACTTCCTGGGAAAAAGTGTAAGATCACACGATACGTGTTTTATAGGTTTATATTTTGAAGTAAATTTACATGTAATGTGGGAACGAATTCACTGTCGTTACTCCTTTTGCGATTTCGACTAGTCACTGCATGGTCCTCCAGATCATCCAGAAAATATGAAGTGTTGTGTTTCACTTTCGTTTTAGAGTGACGCGATTTTTAGCATATATTTTGACAAAGAAAAAATATAGATTGCTTAGGAAACCGACTGCTGATTCAAGGCCCGAGATGCCTAAGGCGAATCGATCCAACGTTCTGGCTCCTTGGAAACATTCACTGGCATTTTTTTTTTTGAAATGATAAATCTCAGTTATTGTTGTCATTTCAAATTCATTCTAAATTCATTTCACCATGTTTTTTGCTGATGAAGATTTGATACTGTTTATCTGTTAGCTATTATTTCAAACCAAAAAAATGCGATCTTGATAAGCTGAGTTGAATGGCATATAACACTCGGCCCTTCGAGCCTCGAATCAAAAGTCGATTTTCCAAGTGATTTGTATACCCTCCTTTTGTAAGAGGGGTAAAATAGATGCATGCACAAATTTTGTATAAATCATTACAATCATTATAATGACTTAACGTAAAATCGTCTGAATTTTCTTAAATGAAATTTACATGAAAATTGTAATCGCCACCAAAATAATAAAAACTGGACATTCCCACACTCTAAAAAAAATATGAAAACTACAAGAATTGCAATTTTAAAAAATCTCACAATTTAGCTCAACGTAATGGTTTCCTTCTGTATCTTTATGTGCTTTTTAGGGTATTTCAAATATCCGTTATAAATAATAATAGGAGTCAATCTAAATAACATAATATTACATGACCTTCAGGAATTATATTGGTTGCTCGCCATTGTCCTTTAAAATTACAAGAATTTTCATGTGAACTGAAAGACCTCTCTTCTTCGCATAATATGCGCTTCAGTTATATCTTGGCACTAGGCAGTCATAGACGGATGAATTTTCTTCCTGCGGCAGTAAACTGAACAACACATTTTTTAAATCTGCACACTAGCAAGCCACTGATGGTTGCGAAATCTAACCCAATTATTCAGCTGTAATAAAGCCATTACGCTTGATGCATAAATTATGATCTATATTAAAAATATTGCAGAGAAAAAGAGGTAAATTAATCGTTTTCACAAAAGAGTCTACCTCATACATGCGTTAGCGCCCCCTGAAATTAAAATAATGGAAATTAATTTTTCAATGAAGCATTCATTTCAAGTAAGATAATACATCTATTGAACATTTACATCGTCTCAAAATATAACATCAACTTGATAAGTGGCACAATAAGGTTACAGTCCAAATTTAATTTGGTTGATGTAATTTTCCCCGCAACAAATTAATAAATCATAAAGGCCGCTCCATTTATGTGCATTCCTTTAGTCATAAATTTACACGATTTTTTCTAAGTGTGCATGCTCGATTCTTATAATAAGATTTAATTTTTTATATTCATACATTTTCTTAGTACTATAACTGATTATTTTTCATTTTCTTTCGCCATTTAAAAAATTAAATCGCTTCAGTGGTTCAAAAGTTATAATTATTCGAAAAATATATATTTTCTAAGATTTCGTTTTTTGGACCACTCTATCTCAAAATGGGTAACGCTAATGACAAAATGAAAAATTGACATCATATATGTTTTGCAAAGGAACAAACTTACCAAATATTGCGAAATTTTTTGGTTGGTTTGGAATTGCTAAGTTATCAAATTTTACGGATGTTCCGGAACTTCCGGAAGACCACTCAATGGCCACTCAGAGCCATAAACTGTTCTCCACATGGCTTTATTTCTTACATTTTATGTGCAAATGGTTATGAAAAACATCTTATTACTCTAAAGGGTGATACGGTCAAAATTTGGTCAAGGGAAAACGCGTGTAAATCGGTGAAATCGTTTATTTAAAAAATCAAATTAAATTTCTTTTTCAAGTTCAATTAGTATAAAATTCAGGAAAAATATTCAGTTAGGCTTCCGCTTTTCCAAATCCGAATTGCCGGGCCTTACGCCTGCCATCAGATTTTGTACAGCCACCTTGTCCACCTTCTTCGCCGCAGAAAGCCAGTTTGCCTTGAACTGCTGCTCGTCCTTAGCAGTTTTTTTGGTCTTCTTTAGGTTCCGCTTGACAATAGCCCAGTATTTCTCAATTGGGCGGAGCTCTGGCGTGTTGGGAGGGTTCTTGTCCTTGGGAACCACCTGCACGTTGTTGGCGGCGTATCACTCCATGGCCTTTTTACCGTAATGGCAAGATGCCAAATCCGGCCAAAACAGTACGGAACAACCGTGTTTCTTCAGGAAAGGCAGCAGACGTTTATTCAAACACTCTTTCACGTAAATTTCTTGGTTGACAGTCCCGGAAGCTATGAAAATGCTGCTTTTCAAGCCACAGGTACAGATGGCTTGCCAAACCAGATATTTCTTTGCGAACTTTGACAGTTTCGTGTGCTTGAAAATATCTGCTACCTTTCCCCTTCCTTTTGCCGTATAAAACTCCTGTCCCGGAAGCTGCTTGTAGTCGGCTTTGACGTAGGTTTCGTCGTCCATTACCACGCAGTCAAACTTCGTCAGCATCGTCGTGTACAGCCTCCGGGATCGCGCTTTGGCCGTCGTATTTTGTTTATCATCGCGATTTGGAGTCACTACCTTCTTGTAAGTCGATAGTCCGGCTCGTTTTTTGGCTCGATGCACGGTTGTAGACGATACACCCAGCTTATTTGCGGCATCTCGGAGAGATAGGTTAGGGTTTCGCTTGAAACTACCGGCAACTCTCTTTGTCGTCTCAGCGGCTTCCGGTTTTCGATTTCCCCCCGATCCAGACTTCCTGGCTGTCGAAAAACGTTCCCCAAACACTTTAATTACATTTGTAACGGTTGATTTGGCAACTTTTAGCGATTTTGCCAACTTTGCGTGCGAGTAGCTCGGATTTTCGCGATGCGCGAGCAAAATTTTGATACGCTGCTCTTCTTGCTTGGACGGCATTTTGACAACTGAAGAGTGAATTCCAAAATCAAAATAGGAGCAACATTCTACACACACACACCTTCAAAATGAGGGGTGTTCAGGTTTTTTAAATGCAAAATTGAAAGAAATACGTCAAGTTGATATTGACCAAATTTTGACCGTATCGCCCTTTAGGACGAAACTAATGAATTTACCATTTTATCGGATGTTTCAGATTTTCCAGGGGACCATAATGTGGCCATATCTTGAAAGCGTGGCTTAATATGAAATTTTTGATAGCATATTTGAAATCAGCGGCCCAAAATTACTTGTAAACACATAACTTAGCTATGTAAAATCAATTTTTATACTTTTTTCAGCCTTTTGTATGGAATGGAATCACTGTGCGCCGGTGCCGTGGCTGAAAATCGATCAGCACCATAATCCTTTTGTCCTGAAGTTTGAAATTGCTGACATGTGCAATGTTTCGAGTACTTTTGATCTTCTCAACTTCGATTTCAATCAATGTGATTTCGCATCGCTCAATGCATTAATTTCTGCCGTTCACTGGGAAAAGTGCCTAATTGGATGTAACATGGACGAGGCAGTTTCCAACTTTTATCAACGTGTGTTTTCAATAGTTCGAGATGTTGTCCCGATTAAGCAACAACACCGTTCTGGTGGAAAAAGACAACCATGGTGGAACAACGAGCTACGGCATTTGCGAAATCGTGTACGGAAAGCTCGGAGACGTTATTTTCGGTCGAAGGATGAACAGCATAAAGTTGTGCTGCGTGATTTAGAGAGCAATTAAAATTCGTTGAATGCACGTTGCTTCAGCTGCTACATTCACCGTACGGAGGAAAGCCTCAGGCAAGATCCAAAATCGTTTTGGTCGTTCGTGAGAAGTCGGAAGCAGACTAATGGAATTCCTCATCGTGTTTTTTACAACGATACTACAGCCGATACCCCGCTCGAATCAGCAAACTTGTTCTCGTCATTCTTTCGAAGTGTACTTAAGTAATAACCGATCGCCTTCGTCTGAAGCGTACTTTGACAGTTTGCCTCGGTATGATCTGAATTTGGCGTTACCCAATTTCCCTCCGGGGGATGTGCTTAGCAAACTAAAAGGAATAGATGCTTCCAAAGGAGTAGGTCCAGATCACCTCTCTCCGCTTCTTATAAAAAACTGTGCCTACTCGCTCACCGTACCTGCAACAATTGTGTGTGTGTGTGTGTGTGTGTGCTTGTGTGTGTGTGTGTGTGTGTGTGTGTGTGTGTGTGTGTGTGTGTGTGTGTGTGTGTGTGTGTGTGTGTGTGTGTGTGTGTGTGTGTGTGTGTGTGTGTGTGTGTGTGTGTGTGTGTGTGTGTGTGTGTGTGTGTGTGTGTGTGTGTGTGTGTGTGTGTGTGTGTGTGTGTGTGTGTGTGTGTGTGTGTGTGTAAAATATCGTGTAACTTTAAATCTCCTTGGATGCACATAAAAGGAGCGGCCCGTAAGACAGAAATTTGTATCTGTTCTTAAAGTAACAAGCCCATAAGAACTCAAAATGATAGCTTACATGACATAACGTAAAAGTAAGTTGAGAAACACAAAATGATATTTTCCAAATGTCGTCACTAATAATGCAAAAACGATGCCCGTTTTGATCTCAAGGATCTAGTTCTAGTTACCATCAGGAAAATTACCCTACTTTAATTCATTACTGCAGTGGTGAAAATTAGCACAATCTTATCTTGTAAGGTTAATTTTGTTCCTCCATCTTGAGAACATTTAAATTAAACTAGTCGTTGGCCATGGTCAAAACATATTTTAAGGATGCTAGAAGTTGCCATTATGCTCAGATTGATGAATGTTATAACCAAATGAACTCCTTGAGTTAAGCTGCGTTTTTAATTTGTAAGTCTGCAACTTTACTTTGCCAGAATTTCAACATTTTATTTCACATGGGGACTCGTTTGAAAGTCTATCATGGAAAAGAACAAACTTTAACTTGTACCTTGTCGTGTAGCGTTAAACCGACTGCGTTCAAAATAGATCTGATGTTGTTATAAAAACCAAAGACAACGATCATATCAATTTCGGGATTTTAAGCCTCAGTATTAAGTCTAATGGCTATTTTTAGTTTATCAAATATATCCTTCAAGCTGTTGTATATGTAGCATGCGGAACGTGATTTTGAGTGTGACTGTATTTATTATTTTGGAATTCAAGGATGGATACACCAAATAGATCATACAATTGAGTCATATTTGTCTTTCAGTCTTTAAGTATTTACGTGCAACAAAAAGGATTACATCACTCGTAATATTCACATTATTTTTAAGAGTGTATGTGCAAACATTTTAAGCCCTGGAGATTGAAGGTGAGAGCGCTATTGAAAATCCAACGACCCATTTCAAGAATGCCTGTTCATACAGGTACAGGTCATCTTCATATACAATAAGCCCCGCATGAAAATCTTCACACATCAAATGGATATGTGAAGAGTTTTCAGACTTCCAGAATCAAAAATGGAAATTCTTCGTCCTGGCGTGTATATAGTTAAGGTATATTTTTGATAATATAAAACGACCTCACCAATGTTCCATATCTGATGCTGGAAAGCTCGCCCGGATGCAGGAGCGGGTCACTAAAAACACAAAAAATGGGAAAAAAAACAATCCATTTCCAAGAAACACGACCTTAACACACTATGAGAGGGATTCCATTCACAACGTCCTACGCAAAGCAGTCGGAAAAACTATAATTTCACCATTTATTTAAGTTGAATGAAGGAATATTTTTTAATTTTATTTCCGCGAAAACGACGCAGCAAAAGCAAAACACGTCTTTTTCAAAGCACGGCTTGCTGCGATCTCGACTCGATTTATCCACATGTTCATCCAAATTCCAGCATGGATTTGTGAAAAAGCGCTCGATTACAAGCAATTTAATGTCATATGTTGGTTGATAAATTGAATAAAATGGGCCTGCCCACCTGGTTGACTCGCTGGATACTTTCCTACCTAACCGAGCGGAGGGCCTACGTGTGCATTACTGGAACAAACTCGGTACCATTTGATATTACTTCTGGCGGCAGTCATTTGGGCCCACTTCTATTTGTGCTCTTTGTAAACGATCTTTGTGGATCGATTAAATCCCCGAAGGTTATGTTCGCTGACGACCTGAAGTTCTACCGTGTTATTTCCTCACCTGTGCCATCCAAGCTGACATCGATACGTTGCTGAACTGGTGCTTGCTAAACGGAATGGAAGTTAACGTTCGAAAGTTTAATGTCATCACTTTCCATCGGACAAGGAATGCTACTATTTTCAACTATACAATGGCATCGACCAGCATTTCCAGAGTCAGCACCGTCAAAGACCTTGGCGTGCTACTGGACAATAAGCTAAATTTTTCTTAACACATCGCAGTGACGACGGCCAAGGCTTTCGCCATGCTTGGTTTTATCAAACGTAACACACAGCGGTTCGAAGATGTATACTGTTTGAAGACACTCTATTGCGCGCTGCACAGTGGTCGAAAAAGCCTTTTTTCACGGCGAAATTAATAACTTCTAAAGGTTACGTTTCCGAGTCATTGTGTATTCTACAAAGTTGTATTTAAAAAACATGTCCATCTTGTGGTGATCTTTTCGTAGTTCCAAACTTTACCGCTACCAACTTTTTAACAAAGCACAATTGAACGGTGATGTCAAACACAAGTTTGTAGGACATACAATTTCAAGCAACTTTGCTGAAGACATCATTTTTCTTGCTCTTTATTTGACCATGATAGAACTAATTTTCTGCTTTAACTCAGGGTGTCTCTAAAAAATGAGTTCTTTTATTCCAACTTTTTTTCTCATTTTAAGAAAAGGTAATGTCCAAACAATATAGAGAATATTACAGCGCACATTTTTGCTGAACAAAGTTTTTAAATACAACTTATCACTCAAAAGTGAGGGGTAATTTTAATTCAAATATGCGTTTTTTTCGACCTTATGATTGTTTAGGTGAGAATTGGCCAGAAAACCATCAAATTTTTTTTTTAATGCATATTAAGGAACATAATGCTATATAAATGAGCCCGGATACTCCTGGAGCACACGAGCGGGGGCTGCTTAGAACCGGACATGTTTTTCGTTAAAATCACCCCTAACTTTTGAAAAATAAAATATACGCAATAACTTAGTTCAGCAAATATGTGCACCATAATTTGCTCAACAATTTTTCCTAAGATTATTTTTTACTAACATTTTAAACTAAAAAAGTAAGGATGAAAAACCTGATTTTTAAGGGACATCCTAAGGGCCGGTTCATAAACCACGTAGAAAAATCAGAAACACAGATAAAAAAAACTAATAGTATACATACACGTTAAACTAACTATAATCTAAGGCTAATGTTAGTCAAAAACACATAAAGCTCGATTCAAAGTAAATCTGGACGCACGGTTTAATACACCACCGCGTCCCTGGTGGTTGGAACAGAACACGTTTGAGAATCATTTGTTGATGTTTCATTGACGAAGAAATTGATGAAAAGTTTTTCTCGATTGATCGACGCATCTCGAAATTACGGATCATGGAACTTGAGAAAAGGAAATTAATTGTGCATAAACTTCTAGAGAATCCTCAAAAATAGCAAAAGTGTTAAAATTCCCAAAGTCCACGGTGTGTCTTGTAATCAAACGTTACAATGATACTCTGAGTGTGGATAGAGCACAGCGCATCTATCTTAAAAGTGGCACTAGGGACAAAGAGTTGAGGTACGTGAAAGGCAACCCAGCTGTCCCCATACGTGATTTGGCTCCGAAATACGATTCAAACTTGTCCACCGTGCGTAACATCCTTTCATGAGAAGGATATAAGTCTTTTTGTGCCAGTAAATATCCGAATCGCTCCCTGAAACAAAATTTAGTGGCCAAAATGCGAGCGCGATTACTATACGAACGAGTTTGGACGAAATTTGATGGCTGTATTTTAATGGATCACGAAACATATGTCAAAATGGATAATCCCCGGACGAAAATTTTACCTGTCAACAGATTGTGGGAATGTCTTTCCAGGTATCAATTTGTTTTTGCTGATAAGTTTGCTCGAAAACTAATGATTTGGCAAGGAATCTGCAGTTATAGCCTTAAAACCCAGGTTTTCATCACATATGACGCAATGACGTCGAAAGTTTACATTAAAGAGTGTCTGAAAAAGCGGATTTTACCCTTCATTCGGCAACACAAGACCAACGTTATGTTTTGGCCGGATCTAGCCAGCTACCACTACTCTAAGGAGGTACTAGAATGGTATGCTGCAAACACTGTCAATTTCGTCGCCAAATAGATTAATCCTCCGAATTGCCCTGAGTTCAGACCGATCGAAAAATATTGGGCAATTGTCAAGCGAAAACTTCGAGGATGCGGTAAAGAAGTGACAAATGCACAACAAATGCTTTTAAACTGGAAAAAAATCGTCGGTACAGTGTCACCAGCGACTGTGCAGATCATGATGGCATCGATCACAAGTAAAATGCGACAGTTCGTTCGAAACAGTGATATGTAGTAACTTGCTGTAGATCGTTTGAAAGCTGAATAAAATACCCTTTAGTTTGACGTTTTGATCAACCGTGTATGTTGTTTAATTCTTGAGTTATGATCACTTTTATGCGTCCAAATTTACTTTGAATCGGGCTTTAAATTAGTTTCATAAACACCAGCTCACGTACAGCCAAGTTATCTCAAACCGGTACATTAGGTTGTCTACCCCGAAGGGAATCATAAAGCTCAGATCTGACTCCACGATGCTCAGGACAAAACCAAATAACGTGATCTGCGTCCTGGTAACCTTGTCCACATTCACAGAGATTGCTGTCTCCCAGCCCAACACGGAACAAATGAGCGTTTAATGAATAATGATTAGACATGCGGCGAGACATCACACAAATGAAGTCTCGACCCACATCCAATCCCTCAAACCAACATTTCTAGACAAAATCGTCAAAAGGTCGCAAAAAACAATTGTAAACAATGACTTAAAACGTAAATTTCCTGGCAATGCCAGGTTGCTAACATCTGTATCCACTACCAACGGGAAGGTAATAACTCCCTGTATCTGTATCTGGTGCTATTATGTTTGTGGGATTTTTCAGATCCCAGAAAAACACGCTAGAAGTCATTGTTTACAAATGTTACTTTCGACCTTTTGACTATTTTGTCTAGATTTCTTCGACGCCTTGGGAATGATAGAATGTAGCCATCTTCCAAAATCTCCTTCACTCTATTTATACTGCCTGCTGACGAGTGACTGTTGACGAAAAATAGGAAAAAAAAAATCATTGAAGGCGATTTGTCGCAAATAATCGCCCTAACTATCGCCTTCCATAGCGCCCACCCTTGCAAGCGAAAAACGCATTTTAGTGTGTTATCTGCACAGAGGGACCAGCCTCATGTTTCTCCTCGCAAGTTGAGCAGCGTCCCTTATTGCCGCAATGGGAGGTCGTATGTCCCATCTGCTGGCATTTCTGGCAGATCATGACCCGAGGTACAAACAACCGCACAGGTAGCCGAAGTTTTCCCAGTTCTATGAAGTGAGGAAGGGCAGAGCCAGAAAAGGTCATCCGGAACGAGTCAAAGATAGCTTGGATGACCTAGAGCATGTCATATTGCTTTATAATGTTTTTCGACTTTAAGAATGTTTATTGAATATGTTTGAATATTTATTGTAACTTTGTATTGCCTAAAATTTACTGTTACAACTGTAAATCTTCAGTTTTGAACGCCAAGACAGTTTGGATGACCTAGACCATCCGAAGATCATCTTCTTGTGTATTTTTTCGTTTGAAAATATTCACTGAATATACTTGAATACGTGACGATACTATGTATAGTCCGAAAAACTACTATTAGGTGCGCAACTAAGTTCCCGCTGTTTAGCAATAGATGGCGCCAGTAGTAAGTGCTGGTCGAATGTTGTACATCTCAAGCGTCATAAACCAAGCTCAGACACATGGTAAACAAACCGCTTTGCCAAATCAGTGATTTTGGTTTAGTGTTATATATTTTGGTTGTTTGAAGATGTCTGATTTCGTGCCAAATAATCGTCATTTGCGGGAAGTGTTGATTTTCTTCTTTCATTCGAAGAAAACGGCGGCTGAAGCACATCGAGAGCTCCAAAAAGTTTACGGTGATGCTGCTCTGAGTGAAACAACGTGTCGTGATTGGTTTCGTCGCTTCAAAAACGGTGATTTCAGTGTTGATGATCGTCCGCGTGAAGGAAGGCCAAAAAACTTCGAAGACTCTGAATTGGAGGCATTGCTCGATGAGGATCCGTGTCAAACGCAAGAAGAGCTTGGTTCAGGATGAGGAGTTTCCCGCCAAGCCGTTTCTTAGCGATTGCATGCGTTGGAAATGATTCAAAAGCAAGGAACTTGGGTTCCTTGCGATTTGAAGCCAAGAGATGTTGAGCGTCGTTTTTTCGTCTGTGAACAACTGCTCCAGCGGCAAAAAAGGAAGAGTTTTCTACATCGCATTGTGACGGGTGACGGAAAATTGATTCATTACAGTAACCCAAAACGGAAACATTCATGGGGACTGCCCGACATGACATGCATGCTTCAACATCGTCGCCTAGGCCGAATATTCACGCTGCGAAGGTTATGCTGTGTATTTGGTGGGACCAAGTTGGTGTTATTTATTATGAGCTGTTGAAACCAAACGAAACCATTACCAGGGAACGGTATCGAACACAATTGATGCGATTGAGCCGAGCACTGCACGAAAAACGGCCACAATACGAGCACAGACACGAAAAAGTGATTCTTCAGCATGACAACGCTCGACCTCACGTTGCGAAACCCGTGAAAACCTACTTGGAAACGCTCAAATGGGAAGTCCTACCCCACCCGCCATATCCTCCTGATATTGCACCGTCCGATTATAACTTGTTCCGTTCGATGGCACATGGTCTCACTGGTCAGCAATTCCATTCATATGATGACATCTCAAAATGGCTTGATTCTTGGATAGCATCAAAAGACGAACAGTTCTATCGAAATGGTATTCACGTTCTACCAGAAAGATGGGAAAAAGTCGTAGCTAATGATGGGCAATACTTTGAATAATTCGTTTGTAACCTTTGTTTTCAGAATAAAGTTCCTTTTTCTCCAAAAAACAGCGAGAACTTAGTTGCGCACCTAATGTTATTACCGTAGATTCCAAGTTCTGTACTCCAGGATAGTTTTGATTACCTAGATGATCTCAAAGTTATAAAACAATGACTGTTGACCTACCAAAAGATTCATTGAATATGTTTGGATTCATAGGATTATCATATATAGCTCAAAAAACTTATGTTAAAACTGTAGATCTTATGTTTTGAACTTTAGGATAG
Source organism: Aedes koreicus (assembly GCA_024533555.2). Taxonomy (NCBI): domain Eukaryota; kingdom Metazoa; phylum Arthropoda; class Insecta; order Diptera; family Culicidae; genus Aedes; species Aedes koreicus. The sequence goes on from JAHHFK020003060.1 coordinate 76,820, forward strand.
TTTGGAGTACCTAGAATATCCCTAGATTGTGCATTATGTAAGTTGGACTTCCACACTATTCAATCAATATTGTTAAATACATATTATCCTTTGGCACACTCCAAACACCTACTGTTACAACTGAAGATCTTATGTTACGAACTCAAGGACAGTTTGGATGACCTAGATCATCCCCGTTTATCTCATGATGTTTTTATTACGTTCGAAAATATTCACTGAATATGGTTGAATACGTAGCGTTACTTAATATAGCCCAAAAAGCTATAATTACTACTGTTGATCTTAAGTTCTGAACTCAAGTACAGTCTGGATGACCTAGAACATCATAAAGTTAAAAAATAATGACTGTTGACATTCCAAAAGGTTCATTTAATATGATTGAACACATATCGTTACCCTATATAGCCCTAAAAGCTATTTTTATAACTGTAGATATGAAGTTTTGAATTCAAGTACATTTTGGATGACCTGAAACCTCTCAGAAAGATACAAAAATGTTTAACGTTTATCAACAAGAATTAAATTACACATATGCATATGTATTATATTCTGAAACAACGCTATACACTATTAATAAGGCATTTATATTTTCTTCCTGTACTTCTTCATATTCAGGATGTTCAAGGTCGTCAATTAGTCCTGAAACTCATATGCTTTTTAATATTATCCAGATAGAAAAAATGGATGGAAAACAAATTTATCGAAGCCAGTGCACACTTTTATTCAGTCTATGTGATTTTATACAGATATTATCCTTTTGGGGTCATATCCCAAGTAACAATTTTAGTTTTATTCCAGCCGTATAGCACTCCTTCCGGCTTTGTTGATAAAACTACATTCAAAACTGTTTTGTCTACCAATACCTCCTCTATGCTTCTTTAAAGTCAAAATTTGTACAAAATGTCCCACTCTATAGACCTCTATGTTATGACCACTTGAGAACCTTCATAAAACCTATTGGCTGCCATGAAAACCAGAATGTGGCCAAATGGCCACAGCTGTCAAACTTCACTGTGAAATCGAGATTTTTTTTTTGCTTTTCTACTTTGTTCGATTCTCTTCTCTTCTGATTCATTAGGCAGTTAAAAAAAGATCTAGTGTTGCGGTAAATTGTGTTTGATAGCAAAATAAACAAAACAAATTGTGTTTTCTACAGCGTATTATGCTCCAAATTATATGCGCATTTGTTTTTATGGTGAATATAGGCACGATAAGAGCCGAAAATTAATGCGCCTCGGAAATTATGCGAATTTACACCAAATGAAATTAAAATAAATACATTCGATGAATTAATCGTAAATTTCCTGAAAAATGCTTGAAAATGGATAAGATTATCTAAAAAAATGCTGAAATTAGTCTCCGATCTACAGTTTATTTGCATACCATTGAAAATTTGATGCATTTATTTTTCAACAATTCATTTTTTTCTTATATTTATACATCGTGATTGGAAAAAAATCACAGTTTGCCATACAGCCAATTTTTCTTCGCAATAACTATTATAAAACTATTTGGTCCTATGGTGACTTCCTTCAATGCCAATTTGCTGTTTAATGCATTTACTGTAGGCAAAATGGTTTTAAAATGCTTTTCCAACTGACCATAATAAGATGAGTCCTAAAACGGCATTTCAATACAGCATTTTACGAGTTCATAAGGTCGAAATAAAACCTTTGATAGGAGTTAAAATTTTTTGAGAAAACGAGGTTTTAAGATCGTTTTAAACAAGCTGTGTAGGTTCTCATACACCTGACTAAAATATGAAACCTATTGGCAGCTCTTGGTGCCATAATAAAACCAAATTGGTTTCAAGTGGCTTTCATAAAACCTTAAAAAAACTTAATAGAGCAGGATGGTTTTGGCAATGTTACTTGGGATATGATTTTTTAGGCCTGAAGGAGATAATATACTTTTTAGGGCAAGGCTTAACATTTATGAATTCTTCAATAGTATGTGACCCGAAATCAACAATGTTCTCAATTGAAATTGATGCGTAGAAAAACTTCCGATCGATTTATTTAGAAATTTCGAAAACCGTTTGAGAAATTACTGCGATATTAATGCTCAAAACCTGACCTCTTTTCGTGACGGTCGCAATACGATTTTGTTTTTTTAATTGTACCCCGGCCTAGAAAACAAAGACGTAGTCCTACGTCAAAAAGAGCGGCGAATCCTCGGAGTGAATGTTGACCGCAAATGGAAATTTTGAAGTCACTTCAGTCTCACCAAAAAGGAGGTGGAATGCAGAATCCGCCTATTAACGGGTGTTCAATAGAAAATGAGATTTTTTTCAGTCATATAGTAAAAATAAAATTTGTTTTCAACGTATTTTTCAGTATTTTTTATTAAAAACATAATGTTTAATCTTCAAAAAAAAAAGCGTCAATGAATATTGGAAAAGGGGCCCTGGTCAGCCGTACGACCCATGATCTTCGTGTTCAACTGCTTGGTATCGTTGGCCCGCCAATTATTTTTGTACAATAGGGCACTGAGGGAGCCGAAAAAATCCTCATTGGGACGGCACTGGGGCAAGTTGGTCGGGTTCCTTTCCTTCGGCACGTACGGTATCTTTTTCTGCCCAAGATACTCCAGCGTCTTCTTGGCGTAATGAGAAGACGCCTTGTCCGACCAGAAAACGTACTTCCCATCCACATGATGCTCCTTTAAGAACGGCAGGAGAATTTTCTCAAGACACTCCTCCTGGTACACTTGTTGATTGATGGCCAGACTGCTCGGCTTGAACCACGGCTTTGAAATCCCTCTGTCTTGTAACTTGTTTAAACTTATATTTTACTTCGGGGGGTGTGGCCGACTTGTCGCTGGAATAGTAGCTGCCATTTCCTGGAATGTGGGTCTTCGAGAGCGGATGGTAACTTTCGTCGTCCAGCACGAACGACGCCCCGTGGTAGTTCTTCGTCAAACACCGGCACTGCGATTTCACGGTCGCTATCTGCTCGTCCGTGTACTCGAGATGATATCGTCCATCTTGAGGGTTCGGTGAATCAAGGTATGGGAGCTGTGATATTTTCGGCCGACGTCACGCAAACTCGTTCCGTCCTTGTTGTCGAACAGCTTTTTCAACGCTTCTTTCTTCTTTTTCGTCATTATCTTCACCGGACGGCCACTACCGGCCTTCCGCCCCACGCCAGGATCTGGTGAACTGTACTCACTGTCATGTATTCGTCTCGAAAGTGTTCTACCGTAAACTTTTTTCCACGATAAAATCGTACAACATGCTCGCAGAGTGCTTGCTGTTTCGACGCCATCTTCGATTGAACTGACAGCTCCCGAGTGAAAAAAAAAAACATACCACCCATTTCTAGGGAGTCCAGAGAGCAATTCTCTTGGAGAGATAAAAAATTTACGCTCTTTACTTTAATTACAAAAACGTATAGAAATCATTCTCGTTTTTTATTGAGCACCCGTTAAAAGCAATAAGCGGAAGACATAAGACCAACAAACGTAGATCACTGTATACGGTTGGCTCTAATATCGTCACAGCTTTATGGGCTGGAAATCTTCATTCGAGCATATCGAGACATGATTCTAGCTTTAAAAAATATTTTCGTTAGCCATGTTTGTTTTGATCATTTTTTTCGAGCACAGTCTTTGTTCTTTTCTATAGTGGACAATTTTTGAATGATTATTTTTGAGAACCGAATTGATAGCCGCAAATATCCAGTTGATTAACGTTAACATTCTGAAAATCAATTGAGAAATAATTGAGTCATTAGCGTTTAAAGCGTTTAATTTTCTCGAGACGGCCGCAATTTTTCAAATTTTCATTCCAAACCTTGCCATTACCGTTCAACATAGTCTGTGTCAAAATAACGGTTCAGTTCAAACTTTCCCTCAGAGAAACCATAAAAGTCAGGGGGAACAACTTGCAAGACGTTATAAATAACTGCAAACTTTTCAACTTAGAGGGCCATGATTTCCCAAACATTTACCTTTTTCAAAGAATTCAAACGAGACACCTTTTATCTCGGGTGTGTATTTTGTGGATTGATATATGAACGTATTGCCACCCCAATGTTCGACGACGCCAATGACGGCGATGAATTGAACAACTTTCGGGTAAAACAAACATTGTCTTTTAGTCGAGTATTAGCTACTTCAGTGTGTTTGCGATTGTGTTTATCGAGGAAAAGGATGCCGAATCCTGCTCAAAAAGTGAACATTTCATCCGCTGTCGTTTTTCATCTCCAAAATCGAGGCATAATCCGATATAAAGCTATCGACAGTGACGTCATTGAACCTTCCGTGCTGTAGCTTACATCGAAACTTGTTTGCTGAGAGGATCGAAATCAAAAAGGCAGGGTTCTTCCGTTTTCCGGAGGCGGTGGGAGAGTCAAGAAGCAAAACGAAAACCGAGAACCAATCGTCGACAGCAGGTACAAATCCAGCTCTCAATCCATCGCCTGCTATGTGCATTCAACGATGTCCTTTATCTCGAGAATAACATCGAAACCTTTGATGTGCTCTTCTCATCTCCCGCCCTAAGATTTTACCCCTGTCTGAAATTGAGCCTGCAGGTTGTGCCAAACTGTAGGAAGAAAGCAGCTGCTTGCCTTTTCTCTGCTTTCTCGGGAATCCCCGCGAAGATAAATGCCATCGATACGATTTCTCAACTCCGCTACCTGACACACGTGGCCACGGCAGACGCGGGTGGTTTGAAGAAGCCCAATAGCGGCGGCAGACGTGCCTCGTGGGAAATTGGTATGAGAGGAAATGCAAATAAAATAAAGCGGAAAAATCGAATCCATACTGCCGTGTAGCCGAGTTGGGCCCACCAGTATTTTTTTTTTATACAGTCGATGATTTGAGTATTAACTTACCTTGATGGGCTGGGAAATCGTTTGATGGAACGCTGTTTTACGCTACGGACAGGAACGTAGTCAGTTTCGGGGTATTTGAGTTTGTCGATTATGAAACCCGTGAAAGGCAGTACTGTTTCTCCTAAAATTAAGCCATCCTGGCAACAGCTCTGAACTCAGCTCATAAAATCTAGAAATGCCTATTTCCAGAAAGACATCGCTCCTGCCGCCGGTAGGACGAAGATGAAAAGTGACTTCCCGGCATGAGAACCTCTTCCCTGGAAGCACTCTCTTCTGATTTCGGTTCTACCGGCAAGCACCCGAAAACCCCGAATTCCAATTTGATGTTATCGCCTTGTTAGTTTGTCGCGCGGATTTTTTTGTGGCTTATAGCGTCTCATTCGTCATCTATGGTCCTTGTCGATGGTTAACGGTTCGACAAGATGGGATCTCGAGGTGGAATTCTCAGAAGGAACTTTGCTGCACATTTCGGCGGATGTACATTCAGTATTCAAGTAGGACAAAACAGGGTTGTTTTCGCTTCGGGGATGTGCTGCCAAATTATACGTACGGGTGCTTGAACCATCGAAGTCCGTGACGAATTTGACTGAACGAAAATGGCAATCTGATGTAAGTATACAAATCATATTCGGTTGGAATTCAACCCCCCTGCAATTATGTTCACTCACCCGACGACGCATCCACTAAAAAGTAATACTTCACCGAAAAATTGAATTTCACAATCTCCTACCGCTGGTCCAAGCCAGTTCCCAACTCGGTGGCAATAACGAAAGCGCCTTTTAAGCACCCTCACCGAACAGCTGTCTCGTTGCTTTTTGCCCGTTTTCCCATTTGGGCACCAGTACAGAGTGAAGTCCTCAACAACAACGGCAGAGGGGAAAAAAATGGACGAGCTGTCTCAGTAAAATATGCAGAACTACCAGACTACGATGACGACAACCACAATTTTATCGTTATAGCTCTGCAAATGGCAGGGTGGCAGTCACTCCGTCCCACTCAGGATCTCGTTGATGATGGAATAGCAATATTTGCATTGGCGCCCAAAGTTGACTGAGCTGCTGCGGGTTGGCACCATCAACGAGGCGAAGGCGCACTCAGCGCGATGATGATGGGGATGTTCTCTTGAGCTTCAGCGGGGTTCAAAGGGATCAAACTGTGCCTGAGTCGATTACTACCTATGAGCATCTGCCGGAGTGTGGTTGCGTAATGTAGATAGGGCTTGGGATTTTTTTTTTGTGGTTTTGTTTCACTGGGTCATCAGGTTACATGTTAGTACAGCACGGTTTGCAGATGTAAAAGAGGATTGCTATGCACTGCAATATCTAAATATTGACCAACATCCAGTTAAAATCCAAAATTGCTATCAAAACAGTTGACCATTTGCCAGTCGAGACTAGTAAGTACGTTTACATAATGATCTTGCTGCTGGCTCTCGACATAGTATTCTGGATGCACTTCCACACCCATTAACCCCTTCAAGCCTAATCAGTCATATATGTATGACCCCAAAAGTAAAATGGCTGTATAAAATCACAGACTGAATAAAAGTGTACAATGCCCTCGGCAAGTTTGTTCTACATTAATTCTCTATCCGCAAAAAAAAACATTGGAGTTTAAGGCGTAATTGACAACCTTGAATATCCTCAATATGGAAAAGTGAAGAAAGAGAAAATAAAATGGTTTTTAGAACTTAAAAAGATGTAACTTTTGACCTATAAATCTCTAAAATATATTAGCATTTTACCGTTAGCGAGTTTTTAAAGATTTTTTAATAAAATTCAAATGTGTTTTACTCAATTTAAAAAAATATCCTATCTCCAGTTTTCAAATATAATATGCAACAATATAAAACCTTCCAAATGCTGTTAAGAAATATTTTTTTCTGTTTGCCTCAATCAAAGAGATCAACATTTGAAAAAGTTGTATTTTTTCCCAAAAAACCATAATACCTTTTGTTTGACATACGATAACGACGCTTTCAGTACATAAAATGTTGTTTCATTTATTGTTCTCGAACCAATGGTAACACAGCTTTGCTAAAAAATTTAAATAAAAAAGTAAGACCAAAATAACTGCTTTTCACAGGGACACCCACCCTAATCAAGGTAGGAAAAGTTGCTCTTATTCGGTCATTTCAAATAATATATGCCTCAATTTCTGCTAATAAAAAAGTTGGTTTTTCGATTTCTCTGAAAACAAGGACCACCTTAGTTTTCATTCAAACCAAAAAAAAGGAACTTATTATTATAAGAAACAACTTTGTAGAAGACAACTTTGCTCCAAAACTTCAAACTCAGGCTGTAAACGTATCTTTCCAGCTAAGTTCGCATTCTGGACCACTGGCTTGGTCAACCAATAGCCTACTAAACCATCGGCTATCTGACGAACGCTTGAACTTTACAGGGTACTTGCCACCACCAGCTGCCAAGCCAATGCGGGCTCATTGCTGCTCAAAACATCTTCAAGATCGCCGAACGTATGAAGCTAACATGAAGGTGTACTCGATATAAAGGGTGTTCCGATCAAAATTTGACCAAACTGTAATGTGTAAACTGTCAAAGTTTTTAATAATAAGTCAAATTTTTTTTCTTTTTCAAGTTCAGTTAATACAGAATGCAGGAGAAATATTCAGCTAAGCTTCCTATTTACCAAATGCAAATTGCCGGGTCTTTCGTATAACATCTGCTATAAGATTTTGTACAGTCTCCTTGTCCACTTTAACCGGAGAACGCCAGTTTGCCTTGAACTGTTTCGCGTTCACAACAGCTTTTTGAGTCTTCTTAAGGTTCCGCTTGACGATGGCCCAATATTGTTCGATTGGGTGGAGCTCTGGCGTGTTGGGCACCACTTGAACGTTGTACGCAGCATACCACTCCATGGCCTTTTTTCCGTGCCAAATTTCCGGCCAAAATAGAACGGAACGTTTGCGTCGCTTCAAGAAAGGCAGTAGACGTTTTTGTAGGCACTCACTCAGATAAATTTCCTGGTTGACGGTTCCGGTCGCAATGTAAACGTTGCTCTTCAAGCCACAGGTTCAGATGGCCTGCCACACCAGATATTTTTTCGTGAACTTTGACAGTTTAATGTGCTTGAAAATATCTGCCACCTTTCCCCATCCGATTGCCGTATAAAATTCTTGTCCAGGAAGCTGTTTAAAGTCTGCCTTGACGTGAGTTTCATCGTCCTGTACCACGCAATCAAACTTCGTCAGCACGAGGATGCTGCGATGTACAACTTTCGCGATCGGGCTTTGGCCGACGTGTTTTGTTTATCGTCGCGATTTGGAGTCACCACTTTCTTGTAAGTTGACAGTCCAGCTCCCTTTTTAGCTCTATCCACGGTTGAAGGCGCCACTCCCAGCTTCTTTGCGACATTTCGGACGGAGAGGTTGGGGCTCCGCTCGAAACAGTGGGCAACTTTTTTTGTCGTCACTGTGGCCTCCGGCTTTAGATTTCCTCGCGATCCAGCTTTCCTGGCTGTCGGAAAACTTTCATCGAACACTTCTAATACGTTGGTAACAGTTTATTTAGCCACATTCAACAATTTCGCCAACTTGGCGTGAGAGTAGCTTGGATTTTCGCCATGCACGTGCAAAATTTTGATGCGTTGCTTCTCTTCCTTCGACGACATTTTGATAACTGAAGTGCTAATCTCAAAATCAAAAGAGAGGCATAATGCTACACGCACACATCATCAAATGAGAGGTGTGCAAAATTTGTTAATGCACGATGAAAGGAAATGCGTCAAGTTTAAGTCGACCAAATTTTGATCGCAACACCTTTTATGTCGTTCACCTCCGTTACTCACATTTGAAATCTGTGATAGGACAATACGATGCATTTTGTTTATCTTTCCTGCAACATAAAGTTATAAGACATTAACTTTTGATTGCATTATTTTCAATAGTTTAGAATTGTTGGTGGATAATTTTTAATACTTATTACTAATATTTTTAATTTTTAATTGATACGCGGGGAAATTTCCAACCGATTGATATCAACACCTTGAAAATCCATCAAAGGATCAATCGAGTTATTAGCGTTGAATTTGTAACAATATTTCGTGACGATCACTATTTTCAGATTTTAATTTGACACGTAAGACGTAGTCTACGTCAAAAGACTATGAACGGTTTTGACATTCCATTCGTTTAAAATGGCACCGAATGAAAAACAAAACTTGCGCGAATGGATCATGTACAGCAATAATCCACAGTGCGTTGCAAACATTTTTCTGTTACCAATAAGTTACTTATCTATTTATTTATTATTATGATTGTTTTCATCTGACATCGTGGTCTTAATTAAATAAGTTAAAATTAATTAGTTAAAAATACGAGAACTATACAAGCGTTGTCTAAATCTCTCAGTCGTCAAATTAAAATCAAAAACGTTACATGCTTCTACAAAAAGTCTACATATAGAATTGATGGGATCATTTGCTGCATAGTCAGTATTTCTTAGTGCTCTTTGTAACAATTGTCTTGACCGCAAAAGACGTTCCGGGCCGTTAAAACGAACACGCTCGAGCAGAGCAGGACAGTCAACTTCACCTTTGATTATTTCAGCTCCGTAAACCGCTCGGTTTATTTTGCGACGATCATTCAGTGGTTCAATTCCCAGCCATGCACAGTGTTGCTCGTATTGCGGCAAGTTTAACGGGTCACACCACGGTAAGTTCCTTAGAGCGTATCTGACAAACTTCCTTTGAGCAGCTTCGATTCTCGTGCTCCAAACTGCCTCATACGGTGACCAAGCTATCGATGCAAAATCCAGAATGGACCTGACTAGTGAACAGTAGAGAGAGCGCAAACACAATGGATCGTTGAAATCTTTGCTAATTTTCGAAATAAATCCCAGCTGACGATTAGCTTTGTCCACGATAACAGAGTAGTGGAGTTTGAATGTCAATTTGCAATTCCACAGCACTCCGAGATCTCTAAACTTTTCCACACGTTCAAGTTGCTGACCATCTTGTTGTCGTCGTGCAGAATTGGAAATTTTCACAGCACTTGGAGACGCTTATCCGGAGGTAGTTGATGCAACACCACCGCGTAAAGCAGTTAAGAAGTTCCTGAAGTTCTCTGCAATCCGCTTCGTTACGAATGACGAGGAAAACCTTCAGATCATCGGCATAGATAAGTAAACGTCCATTTGCAAGCAGAATAGTCACATCGTTAAAAAAAAATAACGAGAACAGCAGTGGACCTAAATTGTTTCCCTGTGGCACACCGGATGCAGGAGTGAAAGACAGAGATTCTACTGATCCTATCTTCACTCATAGGCTTCTATTGCCAAGGTACGAACGTAGCCAATTGCACATCATTTCCGAAACACCCAGTCGAAGTAGGTTGACTAGAAGAATATCATGGTTCACAGTGTCGAAGGCAGACTTCATATCGGTATATACAGCATCTACTTGCGCACCGTTGTCCATAGCACTGATGCAGGTCGATGCGAAATCGCATAAATTACTGTCAACCGATCGCTTTGGGAAGAAACCATGCTGTTTTTCACTAATGAAAGCGCTGCACGCACCGAACATCACTTTGTATACGATGGTTTCCAAGCATTTGGGGCCCACTGAAACGGAAGTTGTCGCCCTTCTTTAAAACAGGCCGCATATGGGACCTCTTCCAAACAACTGGAAATTCCTGCTGTTGAAGCGATTGGTTGAAAACAGCTACGAGTGGTGCAATCAACGAAGCACCACATTTTTTGAAGATGCAGGCTGGGATTCCATCGGGACCAGGACAATAGGATGCCTTAAGCTTCTGTAACGCAAACTCCACAATTCGCTCATCAACTTGGAAGACATCTTTGTAGATCAACCACAACTCGTGGTACAATTTGATTGGAAGCGTCAATTTCCTCGGCGGTTGGAACATTGCTCACGAACACATTGGAAAACTGCTGGGCAACAAGATCACATTTTTCACTGGCACTGCTTGCGTTGACGTCACAAAGGTGCATCGATGAGGGAAGTCCAGTCTCCTTTCGCTTCGAATTGACAAAACTCCAGAATCGCTTTGGGTTACGACGAAATCCTTTTGCTTTCTTCTCACGTAGCGTTTGTACAGAAAACGGTTGTATCCACGGTAGATACGATTTGCCTCAACAAATTATCTTTTTGAAAACGGGCATCTAAGGCGACAGTACTGTTGCAGCAACCTGAAACGTCGACGACGCAGAATACCGAGATGTGGGTTGGACCATGCCGGTTTCCTTGGCGGTCTGTTCAACGGGACTGTTTGGGTGATAGAGTTAGGAAGAATGCCGTTTAATGAACTAATTGCAGCATCCACATTCACGCTCCCATAAACTGTGGACCAATCACTCTGCAAAAGTAGAACGTTCATCGTTTCAAAATCGCCACGACGGAAGTCACGGCCAGAGAGATCTATTTCTTCGTGATATAAAACTGGTGATATTAAAGGTTGTACGGAATCAAATTGCACCACTTTTAAATGGTTGTTACTTTTTACCCGTTGGGTATTTTCTATTGAAATTTTGGGTGGAATTAGTTTAATGTGTATTTGTTTACAGTGTGTAAGTTTCACTAGCAGATGTACAATCGTTGCAAAGTCGGAAGAACAGCAGCGGCGCAAAGAAATTTTGCGAACGTTCCTCGAAAATCCAGATCTTTCTCATCGTGCCATCAGCAGAAAGCTGGGAATGGTACATTCTACGGGGTTTCGTGTTTCAAATTGGTACCACGAACGTTTGACCATCGATTGGAAAGAAAAAAGTGGCAAAAATGGTATAGTGTTAAGGATCACAATTGAACAGTTTTCCAATATGCTCAACGCTTGGGCGCTCCAGTGGGGGAGCCGCCTTACCAACCCTAGGGGCCAGATTCTTCTGGAGGCCTTGGCTAGGCTCAATGTGGACCTAGCCAACGTGGTTACCAAGAGTACCTACCATAGGAACGGAGTGGAATCGATAATCGATAGAACCTTCAGCAGTCCTGAGCTGCTTAATAATTGGAGGGTGGATGATGGCCTCACCCACAGCGACCACTTGGCGGTTCGTTATTGTATCGTCCACAATACAAGGCAGAGTGCGGAAGGAGGAGCATCCACTCCATTCGCCCGCAGATGGAGGACGTCCTACTTTGATGTATAGACTTTTAATGAGCCGCTTGAGAGGGAACGAATCTTACGCGAAACCCAGGAACCTTGCGGGGAACGACTCGTGATGGCACTCACTAGTCAAACCGAGGAATAGAAGATCGCCGGTATTGGTGGACAGAGGCGATCGCCGACCTACGAAGAACATGCCTCCACGCAAGACGGAGGGTGCAAAGAGCGCGGTCAGACGCCGATAGAATCGAGCGTAGAGGGGCGCTAGTCGCCGCGAAGGCCACGCTCATGAGGGAGATAAAGGCCAGCAAGCGAGCCTGCTTTGAGGGCCTGTGTTAGAAGGCCAATATGAACCCGTGGGTTGACGGCCTATCGGTTAGTAATGGTCAAAACCAGAGGAACGGCGGCTCCAACCGAGCAATCACCAGAGCTGCTGCAGTTGATCGTGGGGGACTCTTTCCGAACAATGACCCCCCGCCGCCGTAGATTTGTCCCATGACCAGCTTTCCAGTGTCCCAGACCTTAACGCTGTCATAGCGACGGAAGGGTGGGTGGCTCTGCCGAAAGATTCGAGAGGAAGCCCAAGCCGATGGCAAGCGGAAAAATATTCGCCGGGAAGTCACCTGCTTGGCATTGATGGTAGGAGATGAACTACACGGTAGTTGTGCTCAACGCAAAGTGTTACAAAAACAATTGGCAAGTTTGCTGGCAGAAGCAAAGAAGGAGCCGGACTGGGAGAGGCAGTAAGCCGCCATCCGCAATAAGATGGATTCCCTTGAGCGAAACCATACGTGGACGTGCTAGTCAAGGTACCTGAAGGACGGGAACCCATTACGTGCAAGTGGCTGTTCAAGGTTCAAGAGGCATGACGAAGCTGAAGAAGGATATCGCTACAACGCTAGAATCGTGGCGCGTGGATTCACCCAGAAAGCCGGATTCGACTACACTGAAACATGTTCTCCGGTTGCGCGGTTGGGCACCGTGCGAGTAGTTCTGGCAATTCCGAATATGCAGCGCTTGGCAGTACATCATATCGCTTTCCTGAACGATCATTTGGAGGATGAGATCTATGTATGACTCAACCGGAGGGCGGTAAGCATCTGGTGTGCCGCTTCAACCAGAAACCTGGTGTGCCACTTCAATGCAAGATCTCACAGATTTGGCGAGCGATTGGGATTCCGTCGATGCCTCAGCGACCCGTACCTCTACGTAAGATGAACCGAGAGCAACCAAACTATCCTGGTCCTGTACGTAGACGAGTTGCGCGTGATCTGTCGTTAACAAAAAGTGGTGGAAGCAGGGAAGCGGTGCCTTATAAGCGAGTTTAAACTGTCAGACTTGGGCGAAGTACGAACGTCTTTGCGAATTAAGATTGATCGATACATGGAAGGAAGATGCCTTCGAATTTGTCAGCGAAGATTTCCGGAGAATTCGATTCGTCATTTCAACATGTCTGCGCGCATACAGCGTCAACGCCCATGGAGTGCCGTTTGCGAGTGCCGTTTTCCTGAAAAGGAGAGGCAGCTGAGCGCTGCCTCACGAAATTACGTGTCGTTAACGTCCATGCCGGACTTGTGTGTGACAGCCAGCTACCTAAGCCAGTTTCAGAGCTGCCCCAAGGTACACGAAGAGAATGCAGCACTACATTCAAGAAACGACAGACCTGGGTCTATGGGAGGTGTGAAGTTTTTCGCCTCCCCGCGGTCCGTTTGGAAATGTTAAACTCCCCTTAAAGGCTAAACGAACTACGGAGGGAGCGCCAAACTTAGACGGTACTGTCGACTTCGAGCTGGAACCAATTTTGTCTCCCTGAGTACTACCGGGTGACACCGAGAGGAAATGGTGAGGCTCCCACGGCATAGGCTGTCTCCGTCCTATTGAAACCTTGGCAGGCCATCATTACGCTCCAATCTCCACTGACGGGCTGTGTTAGCCGGGCAGGAGTAGGTACAGATGCCCATACCTGACTGGCGTTGAATCTGAACACGGTAACCCCATGAAGGACCGTGTCAACCCTCGCATGGCCTCCTTGCTTGCATAGATAACTATGGGATCATTATAGCGAATACTTCACGTGGGCTTGGATAGCGGCTGAAGGGGAACCCAACAGTAAGCAGGCCCAAGCTCCAATCATAACTAAACCCAAGGAGGAGGCGAACCCGTTTGCCAACAGTGGCCTGGCCAGATCCCCACCTAGGAGTGCGAAAGCGCAACGGCATTTGAAGCTGGTCCTCCGCAAAAATGGTGACCATGGATGGGCCAGAACTAATCCGGGCCATGGAAAGGCTGCGAGGCACGCTTCCCAAAGCGGTGGTGGTCTCAGAGCAACTAAACGCTGTAATCGACTTCACGTCGACTCCTAATAATATTAGTAAGGACTTTACAAAGCTTATTGAAGCTTCGTACGTCCGTGCAGACGGCATGCCGCGAAAGGGATGTGCCGGAAACCAAGCTTCTAGCTGACCAAAGGGCTAGGGAAATGGCCGAGCTAGTCGCTGCAGAGAAGGCCAAAGAGCTTGCCTCTAAGCACACGTAAGCGGATGATTTCGTCTCCCTGGGAGGTCCCATCCTATCTACCAAGCGGGCGAGGCAATGTCCCGGGGAAGTGGCACCCGAACGTGATGTCGGGGTTGGAGGGGCGAGATGGTCCTCGAGAGGGATCAAGAGAGATACCAAGCTGAAGGGTTCGGCGTACAAAAAACGGTTAGAACAAGCCTTAGAATAAGGTGTGGAGGTACTTGTCCTAGCCACGCAAGTGACTCTCCAATGTTGAAAACCTGGACGAGATCACGGAGGCTAGCGAAATCTCCACGGCCATCAAGGCTCAATGCGGGGTCGTGGTGGCCACAACAGACATACGGCTGCGAAAGGGACCATTCGGGACCCAAGTGGCCAGGACACGACTGGCAGCAGCCGAAGCGGACTCGGCCCTAAAAGTGGCTAAGCTTAAAGTGGGATGGTCCGTATGCCCAATGAGCACCAGCCGCCGTTGGCATGCTTCAGATGCCTTGAGAGCGGGTTCGTCCTGGGAATGCAAAGGCCCGGACAGGAGCGCATTTTGTAAAAGGTGCGAAGGTAAAGACCAGAAGGCTCAGGACGGTAAAGATCAAGAGGAGCTTTCAAGAGGAATCCCAACAGTTCAGTTCGAGATGTGGCGAAGAAACTGAATCTAACCAAAACTTTCGTGCAAGATGCGAAAAAAACGTGAAGGACTACACACGTACAAAGTCCAAAAAGGCGCGTAATCGCGATGAACGGCAGAATACGGTAGGTAAAACACGTGCACGGAAGCTCTACACACAGATGTTGACGAAACCACATTGCCTCGTTATGGATGATGAGACGTATGTAAAAGCAGACTTCCGGCAGCTTCCGGGGCTCCAGTTTTTCACTGCTCATCATAAATTCGATGTCCCTGAGGACGTTAGAAAGCAGAAGATGTCATAGTTTGCCAAAAAATATATGATTTGGCAAGCAATTTGCTCGTGGGGAAAGCGGAGCACCCCATTCGTGACAACTGGAACGGTCAATGGGCAGGTGTACTTAAAGGAATGCCTCCAAAAGCGTCTACTTCCTCTTCTGAGGTCCCACGATGGTCCTACGATTTTCTGGCCGGATTTAGCCTCGTGCCATTACTCGAAAGAGGTTTTGGAGTGGTACAAGGCTAAGGAGGTCAATTTCGTGCCGAAGCATCTCAACCCCCTCGAACGCACCGGAACTGCAGCTAATTGAAAAGTAATGGGCCATCATGAAGCAGGCACTTTGAAAGCATCCTAAGGAAGTGAAATCGGAGGAAGATATGAAGAAAAAATGGTTTCCACAAAAAAAAATTCCTAAAAGTTTAAAATTGTATTCCCTAAAAGTTTGAAGATGATTGGTTGAACGGGCGAATTTTGCCGAATATTTGTGTGTGTCGCAATTTGATTCCGTACACCCTTTAATGCCACAGAGAATTCTAGGCTGGATGGTAGCGTTCAAGGGGGACCACATGTTTTGCCGCTAGCGTAGCAAATCCATTGATCATGTTTGAGTCGTTGCTGAAGATTAGGTCTAATATGCGATCATTGCTGTTGCGAGTTAAGTTGCGTTGCCGTAGTCCGTGAAATGCCATGTTGGTGAGAAGAGTGTGAGTAGCTGTAGAAATCTGTGACTAAAGTGGACATGCTACGGACAGGAATCCGAACTTTTCTATTCGAAATGTGGCTCGGAAATTAGGAATGTTCTCAAGATTTGTCCAGAAGTTAAAAATACGTTCCGGATTGAAGTCTTACAAAGACATAAAATCCCCCCACCGTAATGATGAACATAGTTTGACGACAAAATAACGCGCTCGAAGGCTATATTGCAATTATTTGTCGAAATTTTCATGTGTCATTACGGACGATGAAATTTATTTCTTAGATGGCTCTTAACACCTTCGAGGGCTGACTTTCGTTACTGCTATGCACTATGGTACGAATGGACAAATTTCGCGACAAAAAATCGATAACTTGAAAACCACTAACTTTAGACAGATAGTGTCTTGGGGAGATTTACTTTAAAAAACAAGATCTATATTTTGGTTGGGGTGGTGACTAGGGTGGTCATGTTATGTTCATAATAAAAATTTCAACTTTTTATACTTATGATCTAGAGGATTTTTTGTTTCTACAGAATTGTAGATATTTTAATTTAATGGAACTTTGCTGAAAAAATTCAACTTCTATCTCATCTACGTATCGTTTTATAACAGTTCTCTTGACTTTCCTTAGGTTGGGACTTAAAAAACAGTTATTTTTGCTGTAACTTTTTTATTTCAATTTTAATTTGACTTTTAGAGCATAAAATGACGCAAATTTTGAAGATACAAGATAGTTGCTAGATATTATAAAAAAAAAATGTTGTATAGGTTGAAGTGTAAAAAAATACGCTCTTGCAAGATATCTTACTCCCTTATTTGCAAATATTTGCAAACACAGAGTACGTGAACTGAAAGTAAAAACTTCCATCTACAAGATCTATGCAAAATCGTTTGTCCCCTTTAGGAGAAAAACTCGTTTTAAAATTGTCAGTTTTGCATTTTTCCTGCATAATTTTCAATCAGCAGCATCAAAAATTATCATCAAAGAGCGTAACAACGCGAGTTTTTTTTTATGAAAATGTTAATGTTTTTATACCTACCCATCTCCGTTTAATTATTAACATTTATATCACAGACAAACAGACATAACACATTGAACATTTTGCATTACAAATCATATTCATTTAAAAAAGAAACTAACGCCATCTATTGAGCACACTGTAATGGATGATTAAGCTGGATTAAGATGGCAGTAGTGTGTTAACGTCACACGTAAGAAAATCGGTTATACGTGCTACCAGTGGCGATACTACCAACTAATAAACATCTGAGTGGTCGTTTGAAGCGTAATCGATGAAGAAACTGCAAGTTTTATGTCTGTTTGTCTGTGTTGACAAATTTAAAAGGACCACTCTAGTCACCACTCCAACCAAAAGATAGATCTTATTTTTTAAATTAAATCTTCCGAAGACACCATCTGTCTAAAGTTAATGGTTTTCGAGTTAACGATTTTTGTCGCGAAATTTGTCCATTTGTACCATAGTGCTATGGCCAGAAATCCAGCTCCTGAATATTTCAGAACAAATTGTGGTCTTATTGTTTTGTCGTAACCGGTTTCTGTAACTTTTAAAGTGGTGAATGAAAAAATATTAAATTAATACAGATGAAAATTCAGATACTTCTAGACTATAGCCGTAATTTCAGCTCAATTTTTTACGGGAAAATGAGAAACAAGCTCCCAAACATGATTGTATGAAAATCGAGCTTTTTTCTTATTGTATTGTTCGTCACTGTGTGCATCTGGAGAAAACTCTTCATTTTCGACCATAGCAATCATTAGAATTCCACTGAAAGTCGCACCAAAACCGCACAACAGATGAAACCTTATTTGAATTACTTTTTCAGACCAAGGCACGACCTCAGCTTAATCTCAATCATCCATTGCCAACATTGTTGTTATGATTCGATTGCGTCCCATCGTCTTCGTCTGACGTTTCCTCATTACTTCTACGTTAATAAAGGCCCAAACTTCCAAGCCCATAAAGCACTCCCGCGTCAATGTCCTACCCAGCAGGATGCCGCTAATAAACATTCCACCTACCGGTTGCGATAGATAAAGTTTTTCCGGGGTTTTCCCTTTGCCGGCGGGATCGAACTTGTGGCAAGCATTTTCAATTTGAACCAAAACAGATGTTAGGCGCATGAATGTGCTCGGCTTGTCTGTGCAAAGACGGGAAAATGTCAAAGTTACACCAAAACTGCCATGAGCGATTATGCAACTTCCCCATTCCACGTCTGGCCGGGAAAGTGATAACGAAATACAATGCCAAGCGATATGGGCGTGGGAAAATGTGCTTCAGGGGTGACAAGGAGCGTTTGAAGGGTAACACTACCCCTAAGTGCCCGAGTATCTCCCAGAAAATAGCAAACAAGTTTTATTCATTAACCAACTGCCAGCAGCAGGGCACAGAAAAAGTATGCCGATGTCATGAATTTTACGATCAGCAATAAAGTTGCGATCCCTATGAATAGTAGACAATGTCTCTGTGGCTTGCCACCTACCGGAACGATATTTCGTCCTTCAGATTGGCAGATTGACACTATAAAAACCTATGAGTTCATCTCCCCGTGATGAGATCTAAGTCGTCTTAGAATTTGATATTATGTTTGATGATTGAAAGGAACTGAAAACTACCCGTTTGGATGTGTCCAATGCCGGCATGGGAATTTGTTTTTGCATTCTTATGTGGTGTAATGAAATCGTTTTGTGCTTTTTGGTTTAACTCAGAAACTGGTGGGTTCCGTTTGCTGACTCTTAGTTTTCTCGGTGGTCTTTTACAATTATGAATTACCAACGCACGAATCTATTGTATGATGAACATAGGGTTTCTGGCCCGGTTCTTAACCCATTAGCACAACTAACACTTTGCCCCCTTTTCTTAAACGGTCAAGATCCGAAACCGATTTATATCTGCTCCAGGTTTATTCGAGAATTAATAACCTTTCTATACACACAACTAGATTAATTCTGAAGTCTCAAACTTTTGAGATTGTGTTACAATTTCAACATCCCTTCTTAATTCAAAACTTGGGGTACCGGTATCGTTCGGGCGAAAACACATTGAAACGCCTGGTGGAGGACAGGCACACATCTTTTTTTTTCGAACAAAGGAGGTTTATTTGTTTATTTGTTTATTCGAAGTAGACATCAACAGAACAAGTTTAGGTCCTAATGATGTTAAATAGAAAAAAATTACAATAAGAAACGATTACATAACCTCTTAAGTGGAGTCAAGACACAAAAATAAATAAGTAAAAATAAAATAATTAAAGCTATACACGATCTTAACTACGTGCGTCAATTGTTCTAAAAACGGTAGAAAATCTCCGACGAAGTGCGTTCCGCGTCAGATGGAAATCGAAAATGGACGCAACTCTATTGAAGGTTCGCTGCAACCCGTGAATAGCGCTATTCAACCCATGGTTGGTGCGGCGAAAAAGAAGCCTGAGCATGGAGTTGTGACGCATTGGCCTTGGTTGGACGTTGATGCTAATTTGTTGAAGGATCCTTCCGCAGTCGATTCTTCCTTGTAGCACATCTGCAACGGTTAAAGCTCTACAGACATCTTTACGGACCCACAGAGGCTCCATGTCGACCAACTGACACCGACTTTCGTAGCTAGGAAGACGAAAAGGGTCGCTCCAAGGAAGTCTACGAAGTGCGAACCGAAGAAAACGGCGTTGAATAGATTCGATTCGCTCGGCGCCATTATCATAGCATGGACTCCAGCCCGCTGAACAGTACCCCAGTGTCGAACGAACGACGGAATGATAGAGCGATTTTAGGCAGTGAATGTCGCTGAAGTTCTTCGCAACCTTGAATATAAAACCGAGTGTCCTTGAAGTGTTGCGTGTACGTCAGTTTCGAATCCAGCTGAACACCTAGGTCTGTAACGCACTGCGTTTGTTCAATGGTCATACCGAGAAGATGGTAGTTGAACAGAATTGATTGTTTCTGACGTGAGCAGGTTATCACTGAGCACTTCGCCGGGTTGACCACCAACCGATTTAGAGTACACCAATCAGCAAAGGCATCAACCTGCGCTTGGAGGAAATTGCAATTGGCGGTTGAACAGATGCGTTTGGAGAAAACCAGTGCTCTCTATCAGCTGTGTCCAATCCTGGACGAAGAAGACATTCTTCGAGTGGATAGCAGAATTGGAGCGGCACCAAACATCGAGGAGGAAATGAAGTTTCCAGTGATACTTCCTAGGAAGGACACGTTCACTGCTCTGCTACTACCCGAGTAACACATCTTCATGATTTTATGTTGAGTAGGCTTCTATATAACCAAATCTGGTGATATAAAAGTATTTTCAACCGGTATAAAACTTATGTGTTGCTAGGGTAGACAGCTACTATCGTAGATATCTACACGGCAACTTGGAAGCTATTGTGAACGAGGTTCGCCAGCGATACTACATCCCAAGGCTAAGGACAGCGGTAACCAGTGCAGCAAAGGCATGTCAATGGTGCCGGATCTACAAGTGCTTGCCCAAGATTCCCCGCATGGCACCGTTACCACTAGCAAGGATGGCATCATTTGTACGTCCGTTTACATATACCGGCCTAGATTTCTTTGGGCCCCTAACAGTGAAAATTGGTAGAAGCAATGCGAAACACTGGATCGCCCTGTTTACTTGATTAACGATAAGGGCGGAGCACGTTGAAGTGGCTCACAATCTATCGACGGAATCCTGCGTGAAGTGCATCAGGCGATTCATCTGCCGACGAGGATCACTTGCGGAAATCTATTCCGATAATGATACCAATTTCCAAGGAGCAAGCAGACTTTTGAAAGAGCAAGTTAAGCAGATGGCCGTTACTGCCGTCAAAACTGCCGTCGAAACAGCCTACAACAACAACAACCGCAAGTTAGACGACGAGGCTTTGGAGACATTTATGGTTGAGGCCGAAGCAGTTGTCAACAGCCGTCCATTGACATATCTACCACTGGCGTCGGGAGAATCTAAGGCGCTTGCACCGAACCATTTACTGTTGGGCAACTCACGTGTAGTACGGCAACCAGCAGTCGAAGCAACAGATCCAGCAGAGGGTCTACGCTCATCGTGGAACCAAGTGCAGCATCAGCTCGACGTGTTTTGGAAGAGGTGGATTAGAGAGTATCTCCCAACGCTGACGAAGTGACCGAAGTGGTGTGGCGAGGTGAAGCCTATAACCGAGGGACAGTTAATGGTCATAGTAGGCGAAGGCAAGAGGAACGAGTTGACGTGAGGCCGTATTGTCCAAGTAATCAAAGTGGTGGATGGGAGCATTCGGCAAGCTATCGTCCAAACTGCGAGGGGGCTTATGTGCAGGCCGGTGGCTAGGTTGGCTGTTCTAGAGGTTGATGGTAGAGGTTCCAACCCGGGATATCCCGGGACAAAAAATCCCGGGATCTTGAAAAATTCGGGACTTCCCGAATCCCGGGATAAGATTTTTCACTGTCCCGAAAATCCCAGGATTCCCGGACACACATTTCTTACATGTTTTTTCGCTTTGATACTTCCCAATAAATTTCAGTGTACCGTTTACGCGCATTCAATATAACCCATACAACGCCTACATTCATATTCACTGTACCTACATCGATGTTATACATCATTCATAAAAATGCATCATTCCTTTTGTGTTGGTTCAGTAGGCATTCGCATTTTTGCCTACACATTTAATACACACACACGCGCGCGCGCCAATACGACGCAAGCTGTCATTTCCATTCAAAACATTGTTTACATTCTCTGATTACTGCTTCTGTGTTCATTGGATAATCTCGGATTGCCGTTACATCAAAGTAAGTAGTAATACAAAATTTGTGCTAATGTAGCCTTACATCCAATTATTTTAAAGGCATGGCTGAAATTTGGGAACGCTTCGATAGAATTGCGGATGACAAAGAAAAAGCTCGATGTCAGAAGTGCGAGCAAATTTTGTCGTGCAAGGGCTCTTCGACCAGTGGCTTGCTCCGGCACATGAAGAACAAACACGACATGGATTACAAACCCCCCACAAATCCTAGTGAGTCTGCTGCGAAAGTTAAATCATCCACACCGAATGTCCCAGTGAAACAAGAATCGATGCTCAAGTTCGTTAAACGTCAGTCACTGGCGGAAATTGTAGCTCGGCTGGCAGCAGAGGACGAATTTTCGATCAATGCAATCACCAACAGCAAGTTCATCACACAATCGATCGCAGATCGTGGATATTCTCTGCCAACGTCGAATACATCCGTCATGAAGCTGGTCGCCGAATACTATGGATACGCTCAGCAGCAAACGCGGGATGAAATAGTGAAGCGTATCGATAGTGGTGATCTGGTTAGTCTCACTTTGGACGAGTGGACAAGTCTAAGCAACAAGCGCTACTTAAACGTGAATGCCCATTTCGCTGACGGATCATTCTACAACCTGGGTCTCGGCAAAATTCGTGGATTGGAAATGGTCAAGAATATGGTCCGGAAATTCGGTATTAAGGATGGAAATATTGTAGCATCAACGACTGACGGAGCTCGAGTGATGACGAAGTTTGGAAGATTGTCGGATTGCCTTCAACAGCAGTGTTACAGCCATGTGCTTCACTTGGGGGTTTGTGATGTCCTGTACAAGGATCAGCCACCGGTACCAATTGAAAATGAGGATTCAGATAGCGACGATTCCGATAGTGATAACTACGATGATGAAGTTGGTTCTTCGGGTAAATATATTGGAATGTTCATGTTCATATTAAAAAAAACAGCTAATTTATTTCAATTATAGACTTGTACACCACGCGATTTGGAGAGTCTCTGAAACTCTTTCGAAGAGTCATGATTTTTTTTCAAAAATCGCCTGTTAAGAATAAACTGCTTCAAGAAAAAATCACGAAAGTGTTACATAAACCACTTCAACTGTGTGTGGACGTCAAAACTCGTTGGAACTCGACTGAAACGATGCTGGAGCACTTCATTCGCGGTTTTGATTGCATCAAAGAGACACTTTCCGAAATAGGCCTTCCAGGTCTTATGTTGGACAGTGATTTCGAGGTTGCAAAAAACCTCCAGGAAGCTCCCCAGCCAATCAGACTCGCTTCGGAAGCATTGGGGAGACGAGATGCTACATTGCTGTCTGTGGAAGGCAGCTTGAGTTTCTTGTATTCGAAGCTTAAGAAAGGTAAGAAAGGTTGGAAACGACCTCTTCGATGCAATCACGAAAAGAATCAACGAACGGCGCCAAAAAGAAATAATAACAGCTTTGAAGTTCCTTCAAGGTCTTCCGTTGTCAACGCAAGTGCCAGCAGAATTGGAAAGCTCATCGAAAACGCAAATGATTAAGTTCATCAAGAAACTGGGAGTTCGATTGTTGCAAGACTGCCAAAGACAGGCCGATGATGATGCTGCCGAGTTGAATGCTGGATTGTCCTGTATGCATGACGATTCAGGATCGACACCATCGAGCATGCGTGAAGAACTGGAATCGGCTATTAAGGAATATGCCAACCCGTCCCAGACTGATTCGGCAATGATTGATTTTTCAAAAGTAATTGCGAAAGAGCTGTCACTTTTTGAGCTACATGGTAAGTTGAGCCCGAATCTTGAAATCATTTTCGGCGGCTTAAAATCAATCAAACCGACGCCAACCGATAGCGAGCGCATCTTTTCGGACTCCAGAAATATCTGTTCTAAAAAGCGAACCACACTGTCCATTGAGAGCATCAACACTATCTGCTTCTACCTGCTCCTAAGCGTGGTACAGCCGTTGAAAATACGACGAAAAAAACGGAACAAAAGTTCAATAACTCATCCCACTGAAATAATACAGTTACAGTATGTTCAAGAACCTTTGGTATTTTGATATTGCAAATAACTTTGTAGCACATTCTACTGACCACAAAATTAAAAATCCAAAGGTTTCGGTGATAAATGTGTGTTTGGAGGTTAGTTCTTATAAAATGATCTCTATCTGCTATTTTTTTTTTTTTTTTTTTTTTTTTTTTTTTTTTTTTTTTTTTTTTTTTTTTTTTTTTTTTTTTTTTTTTTTTTTTTTTTTTTTTTTTTTTTTTTTTTTTTTTTTTTAGAATTTTTATCTTTTTTTTAAGAGAATCCCAAAGACAGAAATCCTGTTGTCGGGAAATGGGAACCTTTCTATTTTTTTTTTTTTTTTTTTTTTTTTTTTTTTTTTTTTTTTTTTTTTTTTTTTTTTTTTTTTTTTTTTTTTTTTTTTTTTTTTTTTTTTTTTTTTTTTTTTTTTTTTTTTTTTTTTCTCTGTTGATGGTGATCGTAAAACTGGACCCGGTGGCCAGAGTTACGGGGGAGAGAATGTTGGCACTGGGAACACTGTTCGTGAAGACACAGTAGGGGCCTGAAAGGTTTTTTTTTGCTGTCAAAAAGACTGTCACGGTGACAAACGGGAAAAAAGGATGGAGATAGATTTGTGAAAAGAGCGAACATCGTTTTTATTTTTTACAAAACATAACTATTCATTTTTTTTTTTTTTTTTTTTTTTTTTTTTTTTTTTTTTTTTTTTTTTTTTTTTTTTTTTTTTTTTTTTTTTTTTTTTTTTTTTTTTTTTTTTTTTTTTTTTTTTTTTTTTTTTTTCCATCATTTTTTTACAATCGCTAAGTGAAGATCCTTTGTTTGAAGTTCCTTTGATAAAAGATATTTTGCAATTACCTACTGTTAAAGTTGTTCATTTTCCTATATAATTCGTTGTTCCTATTCCTATATAACTCATCGTTCCTACCTAAGTTCATGCAAATATTGATAAATTGTAAGTTCCTTATTATATTTGTCTGAAGCTAACCTAATTCTATAATTACCATGCAGGAAAAGTAAACAAAAACGTCTATTCAAAGAAGTTGTGTTACAATACACATGCATTCCGTTTTTACATAAGTGAATTAAATCTATTGAATTACACTAAATTTAAACTCAAATAAACTTACAGCTAAAGCTATATTTACAAGTGAAATAAAACGTTGTGATTCGCTCGAAGATATCGAATCGTGTAAACACTTCTAGACGAAATTTGGGAACAGATCCCAAAACAATGTTGGGGGCAACTCAAAACTACTCTGGAAGCATATTAGTTCGTATTTTGAAAGCATTCTTGGAGAAACCTGAACGCAGCCCAGATAAATTCTTAATTACCCTCAGCACAATTTTAGGGGCAACCTAAGAGTACTCTTGAAGCCTTCCAGAACAATTTGGCTAGTATTCCATAAGTACTCAGAAAGCGTGTCTGAGTTACTCTGGAAACATTTCAGAACGGTTTTGGGAGAATCTTTGCATCTCAGAACTATTATGAAGGCGTCTCGGAACAGATTTGAATGCAATTCAAAACTATTATCGAAGCAATCTAGAAGAAGCTTGAAGCATCTCAAAACAATCCTGAAGAAACCCGAGAACGATTTTAATTGCAACCAAAAAGAACTTTTGAAGCCTTCCAGAAAAATTTGGCATGCGCTTTTTTCCTCTCCCTAAGCGGTCATCTTGGAATGCTTGCTGTTGGTATCGTTTTATTGCGTCACTCACTGTAGATTTTGCCGTACTCAGGGTCTTTGTAATCATTGAAACATTGTTTTTCTTTTCGAAAAAGTTCAATTGCACCTGCGCGCAACTCATTCGGCTTCATTTTGAATGAATTAGGAATCTCCACTGTACCAAAC
>JAHHFK020003060.1:107500-168836 GCA_024533555.2 Aedes koreicus
CATCTTCACGATTTAATGTTGAGTAAGCTTCTATTAAACCAAACCTAGTCATATAAAAGTATTTTCAACCGTTATAAAACGTTTGTGTTGCTTGGGATGAACAATGATTTCACAAGAAAATCGTAGACCCCAAAATAGGGACACATTTTTTCTTATGTTCTAGTGCCAATGGCCTAGTGTAGTTGTTACATAGTAAAATGTTTACATTGATAGAGTTTTCATTGGAAAAGTGTAAGTTTGTGATTGTAAATTTTTCAGAGGCCTTATCCAAACTAAAACCATAGTAACAAAATCTATAAAATAGAAATTTTAGTGCTTTGAAATGAAATGGCCGATTGATTTTATGTGAAAAATATTGAAAAATGATATAATAGTTATATTATAATCTGTATTGTGAAATTTGGGCTGAGTTATATTCGCTAATAGCTTCAAATGGAATGCCTAAAAAGATGATGAAACTAAACTTCACAACGATTCTTTTGAACAAGAATCCTCAATGATGAGTCGAAGTTGCATCCACGAAAAGACCCAATATGGTGCTTAAAGACCGACATTACATTCATACTTGTCGAAAGGTTGCGACTTCATAAAGTCAATTGGTTAACTTTGCATGGTTCAAAACAGCAAACGTCTTATTAAGCATGTTTTAGCAAAGGTATTTATAGTTGAATATCGTTTGAAGCTTAGCTACTGAATGAATTATAATTTAAATTGTAATCGACCGCAGCATACTAGGCTGAGTCAAGGGACATGTACCCGATATATGAAGAATTTGAGAATATTAAAATAACGTTTGCATTTAAAAATATGATTTTTCATGGGTTTACCGTCACCCGCACTGACGAAACTACCCATGCAGCATCAGTCATAGTAACCCATGAGTCAGCAGACAAAATTTGACAGCTCTATCAGTCGAACTCTAACCGTGATGGCAAAAACAGTGAAGCAACTCCGTTCAGAAGTGTGCGTGTTCAACAAACTGCACTCCGCCGCGTCGAAAACGGACATCATGCGGCACTTTGTGGACGCCGGATACGCCCGTTCTGGCATCTACAACATCTTGGCACTATTAGACAACAATCAAAGTATCGAAAGAAAGCCCGGTTCCGGACGGCCGACGACCCCGAGCGACAAGAAGCTCCAAAGGATGCTGGAGAGGAAGACCGAGGGAAAAGTGGCTACATCGCTGCGTGTGCTTGGCCGGGAGGTCGGTTCAAACAGTGAAGAAGTAGCTGGCGAACATAAACGTACATGTCAGGAAGCGGAAGTCGCGTCCACTGGTTTCGGAGTTGCAGGCAATGAAGCAGCAGCAGTGGCTGAATAAGATGGTCAACTCGATTTTCCCGGCGAATCGCGCCGTGGCGGTGGTGATGGACGACGAGACCTATCTCACCCTGGATGGCAACAACTGGCAGGGCACTTCGTGTTTTACTTCCCCCACGAAGGAAGTGAGCTCCGAGGTGAAGTTCATTTCACACACCAAGTTCCCCAAGAAGGTACTGCTGTGGCTGACAATCAGCAAGAAGGGGATGTCAAAGCTGCTCCTCTTTCGCTCCGGACTAGCCGTGAACGGGTAAATTTATAAAGGTTGTCCACGATGAAATTGCCACACACAAAATTGATTCGCCAAATTCGAGTTTTCATCCGATTGCCATCAAATTTTCAGGGATTGAGAAATAACTATTAAACTTCATTTTACCATTTTACCATATTAGTACGAAATGCCTGCCGGAAGTTGAGTCGTTCATCAAGAAATACCATAAGGGCGAAGACGCGGTGTTCTGGCCGGATCTGGCGTCGGCCTACTACTCGAAGCGATCGTTGGAGGAGATGGAGCGGCTGAATATCGATGTGGTACCCAAGTCGGCGAACCCGCCCAACGTCCCCCAGCTGCGTCTCATCAAGAATTTCTGGGCCAACATGAAGCGTAAGATCTACTCCAAGAATTTTGTCGCGAAAATTGAGGAGGAATTGATAAATAAAACGAAGAAAGAACTCAAAAACAAGCCTACACACATGTTTTCGTCCGCCATGGCGAATGTTCCGGTTAACTGCCGGAAGGCCGCTCGCAAGGGCGTAGAATTTTTTTGCAAGTAAGCTTAAATAATTACCTTCCATGGGAAATTTATCAGAAGCAATTATCTGCCTCAGCTTTTTTTTTATCACCATCCGAAAAACGTCCCTTTTTACATTTTCATAATATCCTCTACATGATTTTTTGGCAGTTTTTACTTTTTTGGAAACATGAACTAGCATTTCACCAATCATTGGGATTGCTTTTCAATTTCCTAAGGTAATTATTTTTTATTTGTATCAACCTCCAGAGGCTATAGGTAAAGCTTGCTTCAGATAGAATTGGAACAAAAACAATTGCCTGAATTTCAGTTATTTATTATTGAATTCAAGATCTTTTTTTATACAAATGTAGCGTTTTCTTCATACTTTTAAGAAAAAATACGGATAAAATTATTCGTCACGGTTTCAAAGGAATTCTTGCATTTTTCCTGTAACACGGCTCATTAGGCGGCGCACACCTTCTTCGTCCATCGTTTTAGCTACCTTATTCCACCAGGTCTTCATCTGATTGATGTCTTTGACAACCTTTCCCTTTGCCTTGAGTCTCCTCTTCATGATTGCCCAGTATTTCTCAATAGGGCGGAACTGGGGGCAGTTGGGTGGGTTAAGGTTTTTCGGAACAACCTGGACCCCTTTCTCTGCATACCATTCTTGAACGACTTTGCTGTAATGACAGCTTGCCAAATCTGGCCAAAACATTACGGGATGGTCGTGGGATCGAATGAACGGCAAAATTTGTTTTTGGAGACACTCTTTTTGGTATATTTCCGACGTCATTGTCTTATTTGTAACGAAAACATTCGTTTTTTTGCCACAGCTGCAAATGCACTGCCAAATCATGAATTTTCGTGCAAATTTGTCGGCAAAAACCAATTTAAATTTGGCTGGAACATCCCCTCGAGCCGTTGCCAAGTAAAATTTTTGACCTGGGATTTGCCCGAAGTCAGCCTTGACATAGGTTTCATCGTCCATCAGAAGACACCCGTCGAACTTGGTCAGCACCTGGTCGTATAGCTTCCGAGCACGGATTTTGGCCACACTATTCTGTTTTATGGTCCGATTTGGCTGTTTGCTAGCTCGATACGACTTGATTCCTTCCCGGAGTCGAGTTCTCCTCACGGTACTATGGGCAGCACCGAATTTTCTGGCCAAATCACGGTCCGACAGATTGGGATTCCTCTTAATCGTCTTCAAAATCTTACCACGCAGTTTCCGGTCGACAGTTCCACTCCGACGATTGGCTTGAGGCTTCCGAATCGTCGTCAATGTTTCCTTATACCGTTTGATAACGCGCCATACGGTATTTCTGGGCAATTTCAGCTGTTTAGCTAGCCTAGATGCAGACCACAATGGATTTTCCAAATAACTGTGCACAATTTTTTCCCTTCTTTCGGCTTCCATGTTGATTGTTTACAAAGTACAGTCGATTTGCGGAATGTCAAAAATACATACGTGAAGCTGACAAAATTCCCGACACGTGGGCGCCAAGAACTTCCAAATCCGTCCACCAGGAGCGCCACAATATGAGCAAAAGTTTGTTCCAATTCTAAATGAAGCAAGCCTTAACATATAGGACAATGCTCACCTTTTACCCAAACAATTTTGGTGAAAGACCGGGTACACTTAATAACCATATTATTATAGGTTCCAATGAGTGTATTAAGGCTAGCTTCAACATGAATCAGTTAAAAAGATAGAAAATTGATTTTGAAGTTTGACACTATCGACCACATTTATTTTGAGCTCTTGTTGCCTTTTTCCATCTTTCAGCGCAAGAGACGAAATAACAGGAAGATAGTCGCTAATATCACTGAAAATAGTGTGGTTCTGCAGCTTCGTAGCAAGCTCAATCGAACAGATAAAGTGATCTAAAATATTATTACTCACTGGACGAGTTGGATACGTATTCGTACATACATAACCGTATGATTCCAATAAGTTTTGCATCTTACTACTACATTACTATTTTGCAGATTAATTGGGACATTCACATCACCCACAATGAAATACGGTTTCGATGGAGATGTAGATGATAGCCATCCTTCTAAAATATTCTGAAGATCGTTGAAATCATATGATGGTGGACAATAAACCCCAACTAAGTGATACAGTTTCACCTGGTATTTAATTTCAAGATGAACGTAATCGAGCCATTGATTGTTTTACTAAAGGGTGTTCCGATCAAAATTAGGTCAAACAGTAATGTGTGTGACTCGATCAAAGTTTTTATGAATAAGTCAAATTCTTTTTCTTTTTCAAGTTCAGTTAATACAGAATACAGGAGAGCTAAACTTCTTTTTTACCGAATGCGAATTGCCGGGTCTTTCGTTTAACACCTGCCATAAGATTTTGTACAGTCTCCTTGTCCACTTTATTCGCCGCAGAGCGCCAGTTTGCCTTGAACTGTTTCTCGCTCACAACAGCGTTTTGAGTCTTTTTAAGGTTCCGCTTGATGATGGCCCAATATTGTTCGATTGGGCGGGGCTCTGGCGTGTTGGGTTCTTATCCTTGGGCACCACTTGAACGTTGTTGGCAGCATACCATTCCATGGCCTTTTTGACGTAATGACAAGATGCCAAATCCGGCCAAAATATAACGGAACAATTGTGTCGCTTCAGGAAAGGCAGTAGACGTTTTTGTAGGCACTTGCTCAGATAAATTTAACACCAGATATTTCTTCGCAAACTTTGACAGTTTAATGTGCTTGAAAATATCTGCCACCTTTCCCCGTCCGGTTGCCGTATAAAATTCCGGTCCAGGAAGCTGTTCAAAGCCTGCTTTGACGTAAGTTTCATCGTCTGTACCACGCAATCAAATTTCGTCAGCATTGTCGTGTACAACTGTCGCGATCGTGCTTTGGCCGACGTGTTTTGTTTATCGTCGCGATTTGGAGTCACCACTTTCTTGTAAGTCCACAGTCGAGCTCGTTTTTCAGCTCTATCCACGGTTAAAGGTGCCACTCCCAGCTTCTTTGCGACATCTCGGACGGAGAGGTTGGAGTTCCGCTCGAAACAGCGGGCAACTCTTTTTGTCGTCGTTGTGGCCTCCTGCTTTCGATTTCCTCGCGATCCAACTCTCCTAGCTGTCAACAAAACACTTTTAATACGTTAGTAACAGCTGATTTAGCCACATTCAACAATTTCGCCAACTTGGCGTGAGAGTGGTTTGGATTTTCGCCATGCACGTGCAATATTTTGATGTGTTGCTTCTCTTCATTCGACGACATTTTGGTAACTGAAGTGCTAATCTCAAAATCACAATAGAGGCTTGATGCTACACGCACACATCTTCAAAATGAGGGGTGTGCAATTTTTTTAAATACACGATGAAAGGAAATGCGTCAAGTTTAAGTGGACCAAATTTTGATCGAAACACCCTCTTCCTATCAATTTATTTTCCACCAGTGAACTTTGTATAAACACAGCTAAACTACCTCACGACATTACGACATGAGAAATATGTACGATAGCCTGGAATATTGTAAACTCTGCTATTATCTTTCTTCAATCATGTTTCACCGACAACAATAACATCAACATTCACCTTACATTCATTAACAAAATAGATCACCTCATAAAAATTTTCAAAATCATTTACCCTCTAACATTCCATTGAATTACATTCAAACAATTAGTGCCATCCGCTTCACATTTTTTATTGAAATCTTGCTTACTGTCATGATATTTATTCAAATTTATAGAATCCATTGATTACCTAATTAGAAACAAAAAATATGAAAGGAAAATTTTGCGCAAATTAATATTAATGTACATTTTTCTTCCGTTTAGTCGAAGGAGAATGCTCAGAAAGAGCACTTGCCAAGCATACTAATGCAAAAGTGGTTCCTGTCGCCGCAAGCTCGCAATGAATAACAGTGAAAGAGCATTTGAAATACTACGTTGAGAGCAAGCAATAAGCGAATTGTTAAAGCAATAAGCTTGAAATACTAATACAGAAGGAGATAACTGCAAACTCAAATTTCCCCAACGAATCAAAGCGGACAAACGATTAAATTATTACGCATGTTCGCATAAATTGTGTCGGTTGCTGTCGGTTTTTTTTTGTTTTCTCCGCTCAGTAAAACCATGTCCATCCAAATAACAAGCCCGGATCAGACAGACAGAAATATAAATTTTGTATTTTTAATACCCGTTGGCTGACGCGGGCCGTCGTCGTCATCGTCGCTGTGGCTGTTCGCCCTAAATCCATTCCGGTGGTGTGATGGATTTTGTCTTAATGCGCACATGCTTGACAGCGCGACATGCTATTATTTTCACTGACATTCGCGCAAAGAACAACATTCGAGACAAATCCTCCAAATTTCGCTCAACCGCAAGAAGGCGTGCTGCTGCGTTCGATCCACTCGCTTTCCTGCTTTCCACCGGAGTTACGTAATACCGAATCTCGGAAAATCCTCTTCTAATATGTTTAATGCCTTTGAACCATCATGCGGCGGCTGCTTGCCCGGCTTCTTGGCTGCTGGGAGGTGACGTATGTACCCTCGCATTCTCCGGAAGAACCCCCGTGGGCTCCGAAAATCTCCCACAAAGGATTCATAAACCAGCTTAGCCATCCGCACCGGTTGGTGGTTGTGATGGAGGAAAAGTTGCAACAATCGGCTCCATCGCCTTCATCGCCTTCATGTTCGTATTTTGTGTGCTGTTCGGTAGGTAGCTACCCATTTCAGAGCGGGGTTGTTCCTTGCTGACAACATTTTCCTGTTTTGTTCTCGACGTGGGTCGCGGCGTTGTCGGTCGGATGCAAGCACACCAATAATTTGGGGTCCCCGTCGTTGCTGCTATAAATATCTTGAAAACTCATACACATGACTGGACTGAAGCTGCTTCTGCTGCTGCTGCTGCTGTCGTTGCTTTGGGGAAGAGGAAAAATGGATGCCGGCGTGGTGTTTTAATGGTTCACCCGTTCAAAGCGAGAGAACAACTGGCAGACGGTGTCTTTGGATGGTCGCATTGAAGGAGCTGAGTGGGGATTTTAATAAAATATTATGCACGGGAAGATGTGTACATTTTAAGGATTAAATAGCAACATTTATGGGAAAAATTAAAATCAATTCAAGTTGCTACCAGACATACTACGACAGCTGATCAGTGGGGGTTTGTAGATATGATAGCTGACATGCCATTTAACTTCACGATTTCTAGATAGATAGATTTTTATCAAGAAATGACCCATTTCTTTTTGTTGCATGGCCGCAAACATAAGCACAATGTTCGAGAAATGACATTAAGAAATATCAAGGGGATTGGATGCTAAGTTAGTCAAAAAGTTTTGAAATCGACATCTATGGAGCAGTAGAAAAACCAAAATTTCAACGCCATATTAATATTTCATCCATAATAAGAACGTACTCAAAATTTCATTTAGATTCATTCTTTGTTTACAAGCCATTTGAAGTTGACGTGTCCGTGTATTTTATAACAATGGCAAAATCCAAATATCGCGCAGTGAATATTTTTGTTTTGTTTTGGAAGGTTCATCGGCTACTGACTACTGGCTCCATGCAAAGATGGTAAAAGTGTTAAAGGAGTTTTCTCCTTCATTTCGAACCGTTCACCGATGGGTTTTGGAGTTAAAGCGTGGACGTACGAGCGTTGAAGATGATCCACGTTCAGGACGTCCAAAAAGTGCATCAACAGAAATCATAGCGAAAATACAGGATATGGTTTTGGAAGATTATCGATCGACTAGGGATGTGACAGCTGACACTATAGACATCTCACATGGCAACAGTTACGGCACTGCATAGTGTGCTTTCAAAGGTAGAAAACGGTCTTTCGGTACAAGAAATAGCACTTTGTTCTTTCTTAGATATTGAAGGAGCTTTCGACAACGCTTCCTATTCGTCTATGGCTCGTGCCATGAAGAAAAGGAACTTTGACATGAACATAATTAACTGGGTTCATACCATGCTCGCAAAAAGAGTAATCACTTCAGAGCTGGGAAGTTCGTCTATTACAGTACGGGCAACAAAAGGTTGTCCTCAAAGAGTAGTCCTCTCACCACTAATGTGGTCCTTAGTTTATTTTTTTATTTGTCGTCAATCAGTATTAGACCGTTTTGTTACAATGATATTTACATTTTATGTCTCACTTCTTAAATATATAGTACGCCTTAAAAACTAACCTAACAAGTATATATTTTTAATGTTTAGGTTATCTAATTACATTGAAGTATTGCTTCAGTTTTGTTTTAGTCATAGTGAAGTCAACATTTTCCTTTTGCTTATTGTAAGTGGCCATCATCTGATTAAGAGGTCCAAATTTGTGCGATGATTGCTTGTAGTAAGTATATTTCTGTATCGTAATTGCCGGGACGGAATGTAAAAATTAAGTTTTGATAAAAGTTCTTCGGAGTCAACGCGTTGCGAAACAATGTCATTCACGAATGAAACTAACGCAAATTCACGGCGCTCCATTAATAATTGGATGCTGATAAGCATACAGCGTGCTTCATAAGATGGAAGAGGTAACCTTGTCCAACCTAATTTACGAAGGGAAAACAGTCAAAATTGCTTCTGATTCTATTCGTTCTTTTTGTATGACTGAAAAGGGTGACCAAACTACGCTTCAATATTCCAGTATTGACCTCACATATGCAATGTACAATGTTTTTATTATGTACGGGTCATGAAAATTGTAACAAAAACGTTTAATAAATCCAAGCATATTGTTTGCTCTGTTGATGATAGTATTGTAATGTTCAATGAATGTAAGTTAGGTATCCAAGATAACCCCAAAGTCCCTTGCTCCTTTACATTTTTCAACTGGCGGATTCCCTAAATTTATAGTTACGTCTGGGGTGCTTCGTTTCCTACTAAAAGTTATCAAATTACTTTTTTTTACGTTCAGCTGCACAGGACTTTTGTTACACCAGACATAGTAAACGTTTATTTCTTTCTGGAATGTCATGATATCTTCTTTATTTCTTATTTATAACAATAGTTTCATGTCATCAGCATAAACAAGAAATTTAATGTTTTTAAGTATAAAGGAAACGTCATTTACAAACAAAATAAATAAGAGGGGGCCTAAATGAGAGCCTTGGGGGACTCCAGAGGTGACATGAATAGGGTTTGATTTCTTCCCTTTGAATCTAACTATTTGTTGACGGTGAGTGAGATAGGATTCGATCCATTTGAGAATTCCTGGCTCAATGCACATTTTTTGCAATTTAAAAAGAAGCATGGGTATGTCAATGCGATCAAAAGTCTTGCTGAAGTCTGTATAAAGAGCTTCTACATGGTTGCCATTGTCCATTGCTATCAGTGAGTAGTTGACGAATTTCAATAAATTTTTGCTAGTTGATCGTCCTTTGAAGAATCCATGTTGCTTGGTAGTCATTCTGTTTTTGATTTGAGTAAACAATTTTTCATTAATAATTGCTTCTAAAAGTTTAGGAATGCAAAATAAAATGGCAATTCCACGATAGTTACGTATGTCTGATTTTTTTCCACTTTTAAAAATAGGTACTAGGTAGGAACTTTTCCATAGTTTGGGAAAGATCCAAACATATTAAATAGCCAAAATAAAGGTGCTGTAAGTTCCAATGCTAAGTTCTTCATAAATATGGGTGGTATTCCATCAGGGCCGGAACCTTTAGAAACGTCTAAATTTTTCAAACCTTGCAAGATGTCTTGAAATTTGACTTGAATAACTCCAATGTCCCTAGAAAATCCTGGGAAGAAATCGAAATATTCATAATCGCGATCTTCTTCAGCAAATGTGGTATATATTTCTTGAAAGAATGTTGCAAATAGATTGCAAATTTCTTCCGCGTTATTACCAACATTTGAGCTAAGATGCATTCTAGATGGGAAATTGTCAGATTTCAATTTAGTTTTAACATACTTGAAATTTTTTTTTTGGACAAGACTTAATTTCAAGTTCAGTTTTTGAATTGTGCTCATCAAATGCATTTTTATGGTTAGTTTCAGTTCATCGCAAATACTCAAGTAGTTTGCCAGGTTATTGCTGTTACCATCTCTTTTGTATGTTTTGTGTGCTTTTTGTTTCCGAATTTTCAAATGTTTTATTTGTTTATTATACCAAACTGGCTGGTTTGACTTACCTTGTCGCCTTATTTCTTTGAGTGGTACTTGTTCAAATATTATTTCAAACAATAATTTATTAAAAAAACCTCAACAGAAGTCTCAATATTTGCTTCGTTCTTAAAAATGGTTTGCCAATCAATTCTGATAAGTTTGTTTCTTATGATATCATAATTTGCTAAATGATATTGGAAGACCTCTGCATATCCGAAGTCGTCTGGTATTTTGTATTCGTGGATAAATAAATAAAACTCAATTGCTGTGTGAAAAGCTTCATTTTTCCATAATAGAAAAAGTGATTGAGCTACACAGAAATCTTCCTCAATATTTGTCAATAAAAAAACTTAATAGCAATTTTGCTGTTTTTTTACATGATTAACTTGGTTGAGCCCAAAACCTGAAGTTTTGTCGAAAATAAACTGCAATGTTTCATTTTCTCCGACGACTGGTAGTAAGATGCACTCATTTTCTCATTCATCTAAAATGAAGTCAGCACTACGTTGATTAAAATCTCCATATATGTGAACTTTCACTTCTGGGGGAAGTCCAGACATAATTACGTCTGCAATGTGAAAAAAATGTTCGTATACGGCTTTAAGAGCGTTGTTTGGGGGAAAATACACTGAGGCAAATACATGTGTTTCACCTGCCATGTGTACTTTCACCCATACATGTTCAAATTCCTTAACTTTTGAAGTATCGATAATTTCTGAATTAAATTTGGTAGAGATAGCTATTAAAACACCCCCACCTGACATCTTTTCAGAA
The DNA here is from genome assembly GCA_024533555.2 of Aedes koreicus. Classification (NCBI taxonomy): domain Eukaryota; kingdom Metazoa; phylum Arthropoda; class Insecta; order Diptera; family Culicidae; genus Aedes; species Aedes koreicus. The sequence goes on from JAHHFK020003060.1 coordinate 118,413, forward strand.
ATTTCCAAATTGCGTTCATTTCTAAAAACATTATAAGAATTTCCGAAGACTTCTTCACTCCTAACGCCTCGATCCCAACTGGTTTCAGTTCCCATTATTATTGGGAATGAGCAACCCAAAATTTTATTATTTATTTCTTGAATTTTTACCGCACTTTTCATACGGTTAAAATTTTGGCAATAAACTATAATTTGGAAAACCATGACATCCCTTACAACATATGTGAAACGTCACGTATAGATTGGGAAGTCGGAGGTCCCACTGTTCGTCATGGCTCCATAAAATTCTTCACAGATGGCTCAAAAATTGGAACAAAAACGGGAGCAGGAATCTTCGGCCCTGGGGTAGAAATTTCAGTGGCGATGGAAAACTATCCAACGGTTTTCCAAGCGGAGATCTTTGCTATAATAAAATGCGTTAACGTTTGGCTGAAGAGGAAATATAGATATGCAAATATTTGTATTTTTACAGACAGCCAAGCGGCACTCAAAGCGTTAAGTCATTATACATGCACATCCAAACTTGTCTGGGAATGCATTCTTTCATTGCAAAAGGTGTGCCAAGAGAAGTCGGTAAATTTATTCTGGGTTCACTGTGGCATTGAAGGCAATGAAAGGGCAGACGAGCTTGCTAAACAAGGTTCAAACGCACAGTTTATTGGCCCAGAACCATTCTGCGGTATATCATACTGTGCCATAAAAATGGAATTAAAATCTTGGGAAGAGCAAAGGGTGATGACCAATTGGTTGGTCACCACAAAGTGTGTTCAAGCGAAAAGGTTTATAATTCCAATTGTTACAATCAGTAAAAAGCTTCTGGAGCTCAATAAGAGAGTTCTTTGTACCTATACTGGCCTAGTAACCGGACATTGCCCGAGTAGATATCATATTTGTCGTTTCTGTAACATGGAATGTGAAACCTTGGAACATCTGCTTTGCAGTTGTGATGCTTTGTACAAGAGCAGACTTAAATTTCTGTACAGTGGCTATATGCAACCTAAAGAAATTTGAACTGCAAATCCTGGAAAGGTGGTGGGTTTTCTAAACTGGTCACTTGACAAATGGTGATCTAGCTTTAAGATGCGAATTAGAATAGTAAACAGGGGTATACCACAAAAGTTCAACTCAATGGACGCAGTGGTTCTACGCCCCAAAAAAAAAAGTGGGATTTTGGGGGGGGGGGTTGGTGAAAAAAGGTGGTGAGGGGTCTAAAAAAAAAAAAAAAAGGGAGCGCTTCGACCTGGGGGATGGAAAGAAAAAAAATTTCGCCTCTCTTGTGGGGTCTATCACCATGATCCTGAATCAAAACAAGAGGCTAAGGAGTGGTGTGAACCAGGCACTTCGGCTCTTAAGCGAGTTCGTTTCCATAAATCGGCCAGAAAGGTGTTTGCGTCAGTTTTTTGGGATGCAAAAGGAATTTTATTGATAGATTATCTCCAAACTGATAAGACAATCAATTCTGATTATTATTATGATCTTTGGACCTGTTGGATCCTTGCAAAAATCAGTGAATTGGAGTACGAATTGTTGCAGCATTCACTCTATTCGCCAGCTTTAGCTCCCTCTGAATTCAGGCTGTTCTCACACCTCAAACGAAGAGGTTATAGCCGGCGTAGAGGGGTATTTCGCAGGCCTTTCAGAAAGTCACTTCCGTGATGGGACAACAAAGTTGGACGATCGTTGGACATATTGTTACAGGACCACCACAACCAGCAAAATGATCGGGTGTATGCAGCAGCACGTAAACCGAAACGGCAGCAGGGTAAATGCACCCTTCTTTTTGGGGAAATGCTCCTTAAACTTTGGAAAAATGCTCCTTAGATGCGTTTGCCCGGTATAAGGCAATCGGAGGTATTAACCTTCTGGTTAGCGCTTGCTGGTTGTTTTGACGGGTCTAAAGTTTCTTCAAGATTGTATAGCAATATTCAAGGTAGTTTTGACGGGTTTATAATTTCATTTTGGCGAGTCTTAATTTCATTTTGCAGTGTCTTAACTTCGTTTTGACGGGTCTTCATTTCGTTTTGACGACTCTTAAATTCAGAAACTTAAGACCCGTCATGACTATACAATTTTGAAGAAATTAAAGACCCGTCAAAACTTCCGGCAAGCGCTAACCAGAAGGTTAATACCTCTGATTGCATCTAAGGAGCGTTTTTCCAAAGTTTAAGGAGCATATCCGCAAAACGAAAGGTGAATTTACCCTTTGCCAACTGAAACTGTTAACGTGCTTAGGACCCGATGGAATTCCATCGCTCTTCTCCGTTTCCAAACTCTTCGAGCTAGTTGTGATAGACCGACTGTTCTTCCATTGCAAGCAACACCTGAGCCCAGATCAGCATGTTTTTTTTTTTTTCAGTCGTTCAACTACGTCAAACCTATTGAGTCGCACTTCTTACGTGACGGAAAGTATGCTTGATCAAGCACAAACGGACGTCCTTTATTTGGACCTATCTGCAGCATTCGACAAGGTTAACCACCAAATTGCAGTGGCGAAGCATGAAAGGTTTGGAATGCATGGAACACTTTTAAATTGGCTCCAATCTTATTTGATTGTTCGTCACTCGCAAGTGAACCCACCTCGGCATTATTTCCTATCACGTCAGGAATTCCACAAGGCAGTCATCTTGAAGCACTCATCTTTCTTCTTTACTTCAACGACGTGAACGCAGTTCTGGCTGGACAGAGACTTTCTTTTGCGGCGACTTCAAGCTTTACCTCAATATTCGCTCAGACACTGACGCGCATTTTCTGCAACAACAGTTGGACTCCTTCGTTGATTGGTGCCAAAGGAATCGTATGACCGTTAATCCTGAAAAATGCTCGACTATTACGTTTTTGCTCGATTGAAGAATCCAATAGTCCACAATTATTCCTTCGCTGGGGTTGTTTTGGAAAGAGTGGATCAGATCAAGGACTTGGGAGTGATTCTTGACTCCCAATTGACGTACAAGCAACACGTGTAATTTATAGTGAACAAAGCCTCGAAAAACCTAGGGTTTATTTTCCGACTAACTAACGGGATCACTGACATTTACTGCTTAAAGGCGCTCTACTGTACGTTAGTTCGTTCGACTTTGGAATACTGTTCAACTGTTTGGAACCCCCACTACCACAATGGAATCGAGAGAATTGAATCAGTTCAATTGCGATTTATTCGATTCGCACTACGACGGTTGCTAGGGAATGATTCACTTCGTCTGCCAAGCTACGAGAATCGGTGTCGACTAATTAGGCTGGATACTCTAAGTACACGAAGGAATGTTGCGAAGGCTCTTCTAATTTTCGACATTTTGCAGAATCGAGTGGATTGCCCCGAAATACGAGGTCAAATAAATTTCTTCGTCCGACCTAGAGCCTTGCGGAACAATCACCTGCTGCAACTGATTCATCACCGCACTAATTACGGACAAAACAGCGCCATTACTGACCTACAGGGTGCGGCAGAAAATAATGCGAAAATTTGTTCTATTTCTAATTTCCCATTTTCAACTAATTCAAGCAATAATATCAACATTTTCGAGCGCAGTTATCTTCATAAAATCCTTTAAACAAATTTATTCAATGTGTCCTCCATTTTTATTAATAACATCCTCGAGCCGACGCACAGTGATTCCAAGGCGGAAAAAAGTCGAAAAATCTACTTCTTCATTATACAATAAATATATTTTTGTAAACTTGTACACTATTTGAAATTTCTTTTTCCAAAATTTCAAGAAGATTGGATGAAAATTGCGGCCTCTAATATTTTTCAAAGAACACGTTCTACGTGGTCGTGATTTTTTACTCCCATATAAAATGTATGGAGAATCGGAAAAAAAGTTCAACTAAGTTTTCAAATATGAGCACACTCTCGCACATATTCCACAGTGGGCTTATTTTGAAGATTGTTGTGCCAGCTTTCCGAAAATCTGGGTTTCATCTTGCGCAAATTTGCGCAAATACGATATCAGGAGGCCAGAGTCCTGGAATGTCTGGGAAACCCGCAAGATTTGTAAATTCATAAATCTCGTACTATATTACCACGGTTTTACCCTTCTTACAGTGGAGTGTATTTATATATCTTAGAAAACAGACTATTGATCCAAAGCCTGGAAGGCCGAGTGTTATATATAACGAACTCAGCTCGATGAACTGAACACATTGCTGTGTGTGAATCTGTGTGTGTAGTGTATGTGTGTAACGAAATTTCTAACTCAGTTGCCCAAGCAACTATTGAACCGATTCGAATGAAACAACCGCCAAATGAAAGTTACTGTAGCCCTATTCGTCGCGTTTTAATTTATTGGAAACGGTTAACTGGTTCCGGAGATACCCCCGGGGAAGTGGCCAATTTCTGGGTTAGATCAAAACCCATTTTGCGACATCTCAAATTACATGAGAATTCAAAAATAAGTCTAATGGTGATGACATCAAAAGTCCACAACCACATTGGCTATATCCGTTTTGATGTTCCGGTTACTCCCGGGAAAGTGGCCAGATTCGGATTTGGATCAAAACCCACATCAAATAACATGAGAACTCAAAAATAAGTACAATTGTGATGATATCGAGTTTCCGGGACCACAATGGCTACACCCGGGTTCGTATTCCTAGTACTCCCAGGGAAGTGTCAAAAGGGTCAGATCTCACAACAGGTGTTTAAATTTAGGATTTTATTTCCAATTAAATTTACTTGTTAAGTGAGGACGAATTTACTTCAGTAACCCATTTATGATTTCGACTGGTCACTGCATGATCCTCCATGTTAGACCGGAACATCCGAAATATCTGAAGAGTTGTGCAGTTGTTCTGGAGAAACGAAACTCACCACAAAAGTTCAATTCAATAGACGCAGTGGTTCTACCCCCCAACAAAAAAAAAACGAAACTCAAACAAGTTACTCGGTTTATTATGAGCTTTTCAGCTAGTTTTATGCTCCACTTACAGTTAGCGGATCATTTGTAAAGTTTTAGGATAGACATCATGGAGCGAAAAGAGAACTTAACAAACATGTTTTTCCAAATAAAGGTTTTATAAAGAAAGCAAAATAACAGAAGCCTTAATATAACGCGCAACACGTTAAGAGTCACAAATTTTGTCACGCAACATTGAAGAAAAACATAAGTCAACCCCCCTTCTTTGCAGCTAGTTTTTCCAGTACTTTGGTTATTACAAAACATTATCCATCCTCTTAGAGCGTAAATTGTACATGACCGCTCATAGTCCAATGACAAGCGTTATGTTATGCTGAAACAAAAAAAAATTCCAGCAGAAGCGGGGATCAAACTTCCACTCTGTACTTCGTTTTCATAAGTATGTGTGATCACATTGCATTAATATAACAATGCAGCCTGACAGGATTAGGTGATTTCCTGTCGCAAGAATGCTCTGGAAGTGAAAGTGTAAACTTTAAGTTAATTAGCCGGATTTTAAGTTTTAAAATTGATAATACCCAAGCAACCCAAAGTTCGAATGCATCTTGAGATGAGAACTCAGAAGCTCACATTTAGTTGAAATTTAATTTTATGGAACTATTTTGCTGAATAAAAAGACACTTCACGTACAGGCGGAACTTAATTTTCTTTAAAGTGTCATTGTAAAGCAACTTGACAGCTTAAGAAAAATTGCTTGTTGCTATTCAACTCAACCTTCAAGTTCATATGTTGTTAGTTGAGAACTTGCTTTGAACTTCCAAAAATCTCTGACACAAAGTTCAATCAAAGTACTAACCGTACTTTTAATCAGCGCATAAGTTCACAATAGATCTATGTTGAACTACATTTTTAATTTCTGAAGGACACGTAAAGTTCTGAGTAACACTTTAAAAAATTTCACAAAGATTGTTTATTTTTGAAGAGTTAACGGCTTATTATATTACCATCGTATAAAACTGTTAGCTAAGTGAGACGCGGAAAATGAATCTGTCACTCAACAGGGTAAACTTAATTAATTTGTAGTTCAGATTGATTTATAGATGAACTAATCAGATACTTTTAGGTTCAGGTAAGAACCTAAAAGTAGTACCAAAGTCACGTGTTCGAATCTCACCTCGGGACAAGTTACGAAAATAAAGGGTGTCCACTATGAAATTGCCACACTATGAAATTGCTCTAACTTTTCAACCGTTGGGTAGAATTTAATGAAAATTTGGGTGGATTTAGTTCATAGTGCATTATTTACATCCTGCAAGTCCTGTGATCAAAACTCGCGGAAATGGAGTCGAAAGAACAGCTCGTGAGTGATAAAATCTTGCGCATTCATCACGAGAACAAGGATCTCTCGCATCGTTCCATCGCTAAAACGTTGGGAATCGCGAATTTCACGGTGTCGCGAGTGATTAAGCGGTTCTAGGAACGGTTGACCACCGATCGGAAGCCCAGAAGTGAAGGAAAAAGTATTCCGTACAACACCAAAAATCACAACCGCGTAGTTGGGGCCTTCAACCGAAATCCGAACGCCTCCGTTCGGGATGTGGCTAAGAAGCTGCACCTAAGCCGAAGTTTTGTCCAGAAGGCCAAAATTAAGGCTGGGCTTCGAACGTTCAAGGTACAAAAGGCCCCTAATCACGACGAGAAGCAGAACAAGTCCGCCAAAACCCGTGCCAGGAAGTTGTACCTCAACATGCTGACGAAAGTTGAATGCTGCATCATGGACGACGAAACATATGTAAGGCCGACTTCAAACAGATCCCCGGCAACCTGTTTTTCACGGCCAAGGATAAGTTCAGCGTTCCGGAGCATGTCTGTATTCAGAAGATGTCCAAATTTGCGAAGAAATTCCTGGTTTGGCAAGCCATCTGCACGTGCGGGAAGCGGAGTGCACCTTTCGTGACCCAGGACACGATGAACGGACAGGTGTACATAAAAGAGTGCCTCCAGAAGCGGCTGCTTCCTCTCCTGAAGGCCCACAACGTCCCAACAATCTTCTGGCTGGATTTGGCCTCATGCCACTACTCCAAGGACGTGCTGAAGTGGTCTGCGGACAATAAGGTCAATTTTGTGCCGAAAATGTTCAACCCTCCCAACACTCCGGAGCTCCGCCCCATCGAGAAGTACTGGGCGATTATGAAGCAGCACCTTCTTAAACGACCTAAGGTAGTGAAGACAGTCGAGGAACTGAAGAAAGTATGGGTTCACATGCAAAAAACGGTTGATTCACAGGTTGTGCAGAATCTTATGGCCAGGGTTAAGGCCAAGGTGTGGGCATTTGCGTATGGACTGTAAATAAAATACGAGTAAAATGGTAAAATGAAGTTTAATAGTTATTTCTCAATCCCTGAAAATTTGATGGCAATCGGATGAAAACTCGAATTTTGCGAATCAATTTTGTGTGTGGCAATTTCATCGCGGACACCCTTTAGTCAAAAGGCATTCAAAAAAATTAATAATGCAAGTAATCAACGTTCGAGTAAAATCATAGCATAAAAACCTCGGTTATAATAGAAGGGGTGGGGGGAAGGTAGTAAGTTTTTATGAAAAATTAAATATACTTAATAAAAATAAAAAAAATAAACTAAAATCATTTTTTCAAACACAGCCTTTGAAAAAAAATTTGCGAGAGGATGAGAGAAGAAAAAAAATTTTTGTTAAAAATGTTTTTTTTTTTTTTTTTTTGTTGAGTTCGTTTGAGGTACTTTTTAAGCTAAATAGCATTATCTACTACCTCTTGAACGAACCTTTTGAGAACTTCAAAGATTTCTTTAAAAGTTGGTAAGGATGCTACTAGAAAAAAATACATTGAACTTACTAGAAAGTTCAGTTAATTACTTAGAAAGCCAAAAAAAAACCTTTTATCAGAACTTTTGGTTGCTTGGGTAATCTAAAATTGTATTTGATTTCAATGATAAGATTCTATGCTTTTATATTCCTAGGTTTTCTTAAAACCACTCAAAAATTGAAAATTGGTCGTTATAATATAGGTTTATAATATTTTTCTCGTTTTTTAGACCACCCTATCTCGAAATGGATCACCCTAATGACCGAATTGAAAAAATCAAGTGATGAATTTTCCAAAACGGAACAAACCTATCAAATATTGCGAAATTCTAAGATCCCCTTCATCTTTTTCTAGAATTGCTGAATTCTCATATGTAACGGATGTTCCGGAACTTCTGGAAGACCATGCAATGACCACCCAGAGCCATAATTTATTCTCCACATCGCTTTACTTTTTACATATTTTATGTACAACTGGTTTTGAAAAAAAAAATCCCATTGCTTTAGGACGAAACTAATGAATTTTCCATTTTATCGGATGTTCCGGATAGTCCAGGGAACTATGAAGTGGTCATATCTCGGTAATGTGAGCCAATACGATAAATTGGATAGCATATTTGAAATCAGCGGCCCAAAATTACTTCGAAACACATAACTTAGCGATGTTCAATCGATTTTTAGACTTTTTTCCGCCTTTTATATGGAATGGAATCACTGTGCAACGCCGGAAGCCAGAGCATGCCTTTCGGACGTAGTCCTCCGACATTGACTGCCATATGCGTGTTACGCAAAAATGGTACTTGGCATCGAAAGCTCTCAATTAATAACTGTAGAAGTGCATTTAGAACACTAAGTTCAGAGCAAGCAACAAGCTAATTGTGAAAACAATAAGCTTGAAATGCTAAAATAAGAAGTAAAGTCGAAATAAAACCTTTGATAAGAGTATAAGGAATTTGAGAAAACCAAGTTTTAAGATCGTTGTAAACAAGCTGTGTAGGTTCTCATAAATCTGACTAAAATCTGAACCCTATTGGCACCTCTTGGTGCAATAATAAAACCAAATTGATTTCTTGTGGCATTCATAAAACTTTAATAAAACGTAATAAAGCTGGATGGTTTTGGCCATGTTTCTTGGGAGGTAACTTAAATCATTATGCATGATTAGACCGCTACCTTTGCTGCTTGTGATGTATACCCTAGTAGCACACTTGTTACAAATTGGTTGAGGTGACTGCTTTTTGACTCAACTTAGTCACAGTTAAGTTGCTGCAAGTATTGTTGACTGTTTCTGTGTTTTTGTGCTGCTTGGGTAAGATATGTTTGAACGCTATGAAATGTGCGATTGACCTCTCAACAGAAGAACTGGAGCCATATTGCGGATCTCGATACGAAGAACTCACAAGCGTTCGTACAAAAAGTCGTCCCTTTCGAGCAACATAATGCCGCCCCTGTATGTTAAAGATTATACTCGAACAATATGCAACAGACAAAAATGATCACCAAAACCTCATTTTATGTCATATATTTTTTAAACTCTCAGGGAATCAAAAAACGCATGTTAACTATGTTTTTGCAACGTTGGTTTATTCACCCTCCTCTCTTAGGCTAAATGCCCGAACCTTGGACTAAACGCTACCCATCAAATCCTGTGCAACACTTGCGCCCTCTTTCTTACACACTTTCATCCACTCTTATTTTAAATCCATGTCGTTTTTGAAGACCTTCCCTGTTGTTCGGAGCTTGCCCTTGAATATCACCCAATTTTTTTCTATTGGGCGAAGTTGGGGCGAGTTTGGCAGATTTGCCTCCTTCGACACAAAAACAACATCGTTGGCTTCGTACCATTCCATCACCAGGTGCGAGTAATGGCACGATGAATTTTGTTCGAAATGAGCGAAAAATTAAAAATTATTTATCTCTATGATTCAGTCTTCCGAGACTGTAAAGCTCGTCTGTCAATAAGTACGATTAATTGAAATTAATTTTAGCTCTATGATGACTTGAAATTATGTCAACGCTTTTATATGTCAGTTTCAGAGCACCTAGATTAACCTGTTTTTTTTTTCTAAGTAAGGCCTATACTCGGAAAAAATGCCCCATTTTAATCGGTGTGTAACTTTTTTGTCCGTGGGTAAAAATTGATGAAAATCTGGGTTTAACTATTAGGTGCGCAACTAAGTTCCCGCTGTTTAGCAATAGATGGCACCAGTAGTAAGTGCTGGTCGAATGTTGTACATCTCAAGCGTCATAAACCAAGGTTTGAGATATGGTAAACAAACCGTTTTGGCAAATCTGTGGTTTTGGTTTTGTGTTTTATATTTGGGTGTTTGGAGATGTCTGGTTTTGGTGCCAAATTATTTGTTTTGGGGGGGGTGTTTTTTTTTTTTTTTTTTTTGAAGAAAACGGCGGCTGAAGCACATCGAGAGCTCCAAAAAGTTTACGGTGATGCTGCTCTGAGTGATTTCGTCGCTTCAAAAACGGTGATTTCAGTGTTGATGATCGTCCGCGTGAAGGAAGGCCAAAAAACTTCGAAGACTCTGAATTGGAGGCATTGCTCGATGAGGATCCGTGTCAAACGCAAGAAGAGCTTGGTTCAGGATTAGGAGTTTCCCGCCAAGCAGTTTCTAAGCGATTGCATGCGTTGGGAATGATTCAAAAGCAAGGAACTTGGGTTCCTTACGATTTGAAGCCAAGAGATGTTGAGCGTCGTCTTTTTGTCTGTGAACAACTGCTCCAGCGGCAAAAAAGGAAGAGTTTTCTACATCGCATTGTGACGGGTGACGAAAAATGGATTCATTACAGTAACACAAAACGGAAACATTCATGGGGACTGCCCGGGCATGTTTCAACATCGTCGCCTAGGCCGAATATTCACGCTGCGAAGGTTATGCTGTGTATTTGTTGGGACCAAGTTAGTGTTATTTATTATGAGCTGTTGAAACCATACGAAACCATTGCCGGGCAACGGTATCGAACTCAATTGATGCGATTGAGCCGAGCACTGCACGAAAAACGGCCACAATACGAGCACAGACACGAAAAAGTGATTCTTCAGCATGACAACGCTCGACCTCACGTTGCGAAACCCGTGAAAACCTACTTGGAAACGCTCAAGTGGGAAGTCCTACCCCACCCGCCATATTCTCCTGATATTGCACCGTCCGATTATTACTTGTTCCGTTCGATGGCACATGGTCTCACTGGTCAGCAATTCCACTCATATGATGACATCTCAAAATGGCTTGATTCTTGGATAGCATCAAAAGACGAACAGTTCTATCGAAATGGTATTCACGTTCTACCAGAAAGATGGGAAAAAGTCGTAGCTAGTGATGGGCAATACTTTGAATAATTCGTTTGTAACCTTTGTTTTCAAAATAAAGTTCCTTTTTCACCAGAAAACAGCGAGAACTTAGTTGCGCACCTAATAGTTTGGAGTAAATTGTTGACATGTGCAAAATCGGTTTAGTGGTTATTGAGATGTCATCGAAACAAGAAAAAAATCGCCGAAGAATTTTGCGCGCCGTCATGGAAAATCCGACTGCGACCATGGGCTGGCTCGGAAGACAACTGGGAATCACTCATACAACTGTGTCTCGGGTGGTAATATCGTTTAAGGAGTCCCAGACGACCGAGCGGCGGGCTGGAAGTGGAAGAAAATCGAAGACAGCTGACCCTGTGAAGGCCCGGAAGGTGTTGGATTATTTCAAGTGTAATCCGAACTTTTCGATTCGCGGCGCGGCTCTGAAGGTGTTCCGCCTGATTCGTTCAGCAAACCATGAAACGAGCTGGGCTTCGTGTATTCAAGGTCAGCAAGGCACCAAACCGGCGTGATCAACAAAACATGGCGGCCAAATCCCGCGCAAGGAAGCTGTATCGAGAGTGGTTAACGAAACCGATGTGTGTGGTTATGGATGACGAAACCTACATCAAGGCAGACGCAAGGCAGAAACCGGGGCTGGAGTTCTACGTTGCCAAATCACGGTTTGATGTTCCGGAAGACGTAAGGAAGAAGAAAATGGACAAATTCGCCAAAAAAAATACTTGCTCTGGCAGGCCATATGCCAATGCGGTAATCTGAGTAAACCGTACATCACAACGGGTACCATCAACTGCGAAATTTACCACACCAAGTTAACCAGAGATTCGTCCGGTGGAAAGATTTTGGGCCATAAGGCCAAAGTTCGAAAATCGTCCAAGCTGCTTAAGAACGAGCTGGAGTTAAAGAAAGAATGGATGATAGTGACCAAAAAAGTCGGCTCCACCATCGCACAAAATGTAATGAGGGGTTTAAAGGAAAGGTGCGGGCTTTCAGCGATGGAAACAAAAATTGAATAAATTAATTATGCCGAAACATAATCCTTCTTCTTCTTCTTTAGCATTTCAAGCTTATTGCTTACACAATTAGCTTATTGCTTGCTCTCAACTTAGTGTTTCGGATGCATTTCCACAGTTATTAGTTAAGAGTTTTTGATGCCAAGTACCATTTTTGCATTAGTATGATTGTGTCAAGTACCCAGGGAGTCGAGCAATTTTCCTTCCCGAAAAATGCCTAGACCAGACCGGAAATCGAACCCAGCCACCTCCAGCAGGGTGTTGCTTTGTAGCTGCGCCTTTACCAACTGAGTTAAGGGAGGACCCATAATTCATATGTATTAATTCATTCCCTGAAAGTTTCAAGAAAATGGGACTTAAAATAAATTTTTGGCGAACACTTTTGTCTGGTGCATTTTTTTCGAGTACAGGCCTTATGTAGAATTGAATTCAAACAATTAGTATAGGAATTCAAGCAAAGATGGGACTGATATGCGGCTCACGGCTGTATCTGCCAGACTACCTTGACATTGAGGTTGTCACCCTTTGTGAAAGCCACTGTATCTCAACTCCAACGAAAACCATTTCATTAGAAATTTCGCTGAAGAGGTCTGCACTAAAAAGAAAATAAATTGCTCTCGAGGGTAACATTCTACATCGTAAACAATCACGCTTAGCCTCTCCAGCCGAAAAGTTAGCGTCTCTTGTAAAACAACCTACCGAATGTCATGGCAACTCGCTCGAGAGAAAAGGCACGTGTAACAAGACGCTGAATCCAGATTATTTCCACTTCGCCGAAGTACAACCAACCAATTATCAACCCCAGACAACGTTCAGACTAATTGATAAAGTGCTTTCCCAACTTCGCCGATGCCAGTCGCTCCAAATCAGCCATATCAGACAGAAACAGCATTTGCTAATCATATCCATCACAGGTTGGGAATACAGGGTGCGGCAAAATAACTCACCTTATTATTTCCTCTGTTGTAAAATTGTGTTGGATTGGATTGCACTCAAAATAATAGTAGAAAAAAGCCCAAATTCTGAAATCATTTATAATTCAATCAAATTAATGCACAAACGATCAAATCAACTTTCCGTCAGCCTGTAGCCAACAAAAAACAAACCTTCGTGGGAACTGATTGAATTGATTGAAAGAAATGGAAGCAACCGAAGTTCGAACGTGACTGTTTCGGGTTCGGAATGCTTCCCAGAAGGTTACGGCAAATTTTCGGGCAGGGAAGGATCGTGTTACCGATATCAACGTGAATCCTTTTTATTCCTTTCTAGTTGTCGAAAAAGCATTCCCCCTTCCCGAAATCTTGAAGATTTTCACGCGTTGCAAAATTTCCAAACCGAAAGGGTTGACAAAATTCACGCCCTGGAAAAACAAACCATCACCACCGTGATTGTGTTTTGACTTTGCGATGAAAAGTCGAATGCTTTCCGTAAATAATAGATTATACAAAGCCATTAGTGTCAAAACTTCTGCTAGCCATTACCACTCGACTGTGGCATTGAACTTGTTGTGCTGTGCCCTTGTGCCACCCTCCGAACGATGAACAACTAACGATTCCACCTACCTTCAAGGCGTGCCGCTGTAGTCAGCACCAATCGATGTTGTGCACGCAGTCTACCTCGCAGGCCCTTCGTTGCCGTTGCTCGACGCCTGTGGCGTCGTTTGCGTGTGCGTTGGATAATAACACGTTCCTTCCTTCTGGGTATCTATCAACGACCAGAAGAACACATGTACCCGTTCCACGATCCTCCAGAACCTATCATCGAAAAGTTTATGCCCGACCAAAGGGGCGGAATATTCACTCCTGATCTAAATCGCTTTCCCGCCCGGCACACGCGATTCCGTCTTCCGCTATCTTCTACAAGTTTACACCAATTTTCACTACACTTTCGATTTTCCACCTTCGCTCAATCTGAACCCTCCCAGCCGACACCAATACGGAACACCTGTTTTTTTCTTTCTTTTTATCGTCGGGATAAAAGAATGAATCCCCACCGCCGCCGCCGCTGCCGCCCGCACTTTATCTCATAAATAATATTTCAATATTTTATTTATACCGACTCTGGATTTCGAATCACTCGGATTCCGCCAAAGTGCGACGAGCGCGTCCGTTCGATTAGTCTACAAAGCCGGGGCCAGTTCATAGACGCGATTTCTTCGAACTTCTTCGGCTTCCTCGCTGTAATTTATACTTCGAAGTGGTGCTTTAATATTTAATAATAACACTAACCACCGTTTGGTTCCGTTGGCTTCGATTACTTCTACTTCTTCTTCGATCGGTACACACTCACAGTGGCGGGGAAACCGAATTGGTGATTTCGATCCGTTTTTTATTGAGCAGTCTTTGCTTTATTTACGTCTACTTTATTTTTCTTTTCGAGAAAGCACGTGTTTGATATTTTCCTCAGCTTTCATTTCTTGGGACCAGGGCAGAACGCAGCAACAACGGCTATAGGATTTTCTTTTGCTTATTACACTTTTGTTTGTTGTACCGGAGAAGTGAAGCTAATAAAAAAAACGACGTAATTAACTTTTGCTTTTGCTTCACTTTCCGACCATATCGGTGTGCTGTCTTGAGATGTTGTTATTTGGAGTGTTTATTCAATGTTTTTCTTTTTTGTTGATGTCGAGAAGGGCAATCGGGCTGGGTGATTATGGATGCAGCATTGACACACAAAGATTACACAGACGATTTACGATCGTTCTTCTTTGTTGAAGGGGTACAGCAGATTTTGTAACTTTATTTTGATTTAGACGTTTGTTAAGGAATCTGAAATAGAAAGAAAAAATGGAAACAGTTAATCCCTTACATTTTATTTAAGAAAATGTAATCCTGCTCTGAAAAACTCCTCGTAGTTGTGATTTTCCAAGCAAGTCGACTAGAATATCTTTATCTATTAAATGTATGAATAACATTAAATGAACATAGCCATACAAATTGCCGCAAAGGTTCAACAATAACTAGATAGCAGCGCACTAAGACTGATTTGAATTTGCTGTAGGATAACTGTTATTATTTTTAAGATTATTTAAAATCTATTCAAGATGTGTTTCCTCCTTACTTACAGTTCTACGTTCAATGTGAATATATAAGGCGCGCATTTAAAAAAGGGACTATTTTCGTATGGATAGTAAGAAGAACGGAGAAAGATATTTTTAACAAACTAAATTGTATTTTATTCATTAAAAAATTAAAAACTTCACAGAAATACTTCTACTCCCTGCCGTTACTTTGGCCATAATGGACGTTTCGATCAAAATTTGGTTGACTTAAACTTGACGCATTTCCTTTCATCGTGCATTAAAAATTTTTGCACATCCCTCATTTTGAAGATGTGTGCATGTAGCCTCATGCCTCTATTTTGATTTTGAAACTACTCCCACGCCAATGTGTGGCTAAATCAACTGTTACCAACGTATTAAAAGTATTCGCTGAACGTTTGTCGACAGCCAGGAAACCAGGATCGGGGGGAAATCGAAAGCCGGGGGCCACAGCGATGACAAAAAGAGTTGCACGCTGTTTCGAGTGGAACCCCAACCTCTCCGTCCGAGATGTCGCGAAGAAGCTGGGAGTGGCGCCTTCAACCGTGGATAGAGCTAAAGAACGAGCTGGACTGTCGACTTACAAGAAAGTTGGGACTCCAAATCACGACGATAAACAAAACACGTCGATCAAAGCACGATCGTAAAAGTTGTACACGACGATGCTGACGAAGTTACAGGGCGATGAAACTTACGGCAAGGCAGACTTTAAACAGCTTCCTGGACAGGAATTTTATACGGCAACTGGACGGGGAAAGGTGGCAGATATTTTCAAACACACTAAACTGTCAAAATTCGCGAAGAAATATCTGTTGTGGCAGGCCATCTGTACCTATGGCTTGAAGAGCAACGTTTACATTGCGACCGGAACTTTCAACTAGGAAATTTATCGGAGCGAGTGCCTAAAGGGTGATACGGTCAAAATTTGGTCATGGGAAAACGCGTGTAAATCGGTGAAATCGTTTATTTAAAAAATCAAATTAAATTTCTTTTTCAAGTTCAATTAGTATAAAATTCAGGAAAAATATTCAGTTAGGCTTCCGCTTTTCCAAATCCGAATTGCCGGGCCTTACGCTTGACCCCTGCCATCAGATTTTGTACAGCCATCTTGTCCACCTTCTTTGCCGCAGAAAGCCAGTTTGCCTTGAACTGCTGCTCGTCTTTAGCAGTTTTTTTGGTCTTCTTTAGGTTCCGCTTGACAATAGCCCAGTATTTCTCAGAGGCGGAGCTCTGGCGTGTTGGGAGGGTTCTTGTCCTTGGGAACCACCTGCACGTCGTTGGCGGCGTACCACTCCATGGCCTTTTTACCGTAATGGCAAGATGCCAAATCCGGCCAAAACAGTACGGAACAACCGTGTTTCTTCAGGAAAGGCAGCAGACGTTTATTCAAACACTCTTTCACGTAAATTTCTTGGTTGACAGTCCCGGAAGCTATGAAAATGCTGCTTTTCAAAGGTACAGATGGCTTGCCAAACCAGATATTTCTTTGCGAACTTTGACAGTTTCGTGTGCTTGAAAATATCTGCTACCTTTCCCCTTCCTTTTGCCCTATAAAACTCCTGTCCCGGAAGCTGCTTGTAGTCGGCTTTGACGTAGGTTTCGTCGTCCATTACCACGCAGTCAAACTTCGTCAGCATCGTCGTGTACAGCCTCCGGGATCGCGCTTTGGCCGTCGTATTTTGTTTATCATCGCGATTTGGAGTCACTACCTTCTTGTAAGTCAATAGTCCGGCTCGTTTTTTGGCTCGATGCACGGTTGTAGACGATACACCCAGCTTATTTGCGGCATCTCGGAGAGATAGGTTAGGGTTTCGCTTGAAACTACCGGCAACTCTCTTTGTCGTCTCAGCGGCTTCCGGTTTTCGATTTCCCCCCGATCCAGACTTCCTGGCTGTCGACAAACGTTCCCCAAACACTTTAATTACATTTGTAACGGTTGATTTGGCAACTTTTAGCGATTTTGTGCGAGTAGCTCGGATTTTCGCGATGCGCGAGCAAACTTTTGATACGCTGCTCTTCTTGCTTGGACGGCATTTTGACAACTGAAGAGTGAATTCCAAAATCAAAATAGGAGCAACATTCTACACACACACACCTTCAAAATGAGGGGTGTTCAGGTTTTTTAAATGCAAAATTGGAAGAAATACGTCAAGTTGATATTGACCAAATTTTGACCGTATCGCCCTTTACAAAAACGTCTACTGCCTTTTCTGAAGTGACACAATCGTTCCGTTCTATTTTGGCCGGACTTGGCATCTTGCCATTACGGAATAAACCCAAAAAACCCCCACCGGAATGCCCAACCACTCCGTTTCCTCCAGCGCCGGCTTCGATCAGTAGTCGATTGACGATTGATCCGACCAAAACACCACGTCGCACAGTGATTTCAAGGCGGAAAAAAAATTTAAAAATCAACTTCCTCATTTTACAATTATATATATTTTTGTATTTTTGTACACTATTTAAAATTTCTTTTTTCAAAATTTCATGAAGATTGGACAAAAATTGCACTCTCCACAAATTGTCAAAGTATAGGTTCTACATGGTCGTTATTTTTCATTCCCATATAAAATGTATGGAGAATCGGGAAAAAAAAACTTCAACTTAATTTCCAAATATGAGTACACACGCGCACTAGGGGCAAGACAGCTTTTTATCTCGAGCAATTTCAGAGTTGCTTTTGAGGCACCTTGAGTAACTCACGTTAACAGTGAGCAAGATCACTGTCATTTGCTCTCTCGTTTCCACATCATTTTTTACAATAACATTGAGAAACGAGAACCGACCAGCTGTTTATTCTGATATCTGTGCATATGCTTAGCTGCCCAGATTGCTGCTGCGGTTAGAAAAAAGTTTTATTAATTTGCTCATCAAAATGGATGTAATTGTAAGTTTTATTTTACTACCTTATCAAAATAATCGTGAACGTAATTATTTCCTGTAGGATGATTTCTGGGATAGGATCGAAAAAGAAATTGGTGTTGTGCATCCGGACATTAAGAATATTTTACGTTTAGAAGGACGTGCGGCCAATGGCGCACTCGGTACGCTCTCTCGGGATGACATTATCATAATTCAGGATCAAATGCGAGCCCGTGTTCGGCGAATTTTGGTTTTTCATGAGGACAGAAGGAGCACACAACATACGCTTGAAAATGTTTACCCAAATTTGGGTACATGTGGTATGTAGTCGAAATTAACATGCTTTTCATTTAAATGCATACATGTTTATGTCTCGCGTAATCCATGATTAGGGCCTCAAAGTCAAATGTAAACAATGATATATAAATATTAAATATATATAATGATATATAAATACATAATTTATATCAATTAACTTGTTTGCATTCGAATGAAAAGCATGTTTCTTAGGAAATAAACCATATTAAACCAAATTTGGGTAAACTTTTTTCAGCGTTTGTGGGCTTCTCGTGTCAAATCAAAATTCACCGAGTCGCTGTTGTTGTTTGTGTTGCCGGTCGCGGTTTTAATTCGTTAAATCAGGTATAATCTAGCTTTTAATTCAGTTCAATTCAACGATTAGGCGTTGAAAATAATAGTAAAAATGCCAGGGAAAAAAACCTGAATCATGCATCGAGGTTAAATTTGCGCGCTACGATGGCCGATTCGTAAACTATACAATGAGCGAATGTCAGTTGAGTCTTTTGCGCAGGTGATGTCCAGTTTGGCGACAGCGAGGATACCGGTTCAGCCATGAGCCGGCTATTTGGTGTGGCGATCCTGTTCGCCGACATAGAGAGCCGAGCTTCAGCTATGGCACATGGATTCCTCAGGGACGTACATTCGGTACGATGCAAACGGATCTGGTAGCGAAGGAGCGCAGCAAAATCTACAGGTAATATCGTCTGATTTTTGTAACATACGATTGATTTTTCGTTGTTGGACATGCAGGAATACTAGCTCAAAACGATGACCATCAAGGAAGCAATCGAAGAGCTGTTCTAGATGTTCACGAAGGAGGAACTCAAGGAATACAATAATAATATGAGCTAATAACATTGAGTGTAAAAAGTTGGAAATATTAATTTACAGAATGACAACAAACATAGAAAATGTTTAAAATAAACCTAGTTTACATTTGTGGCCAGAACAAACGAGTTTATGTTATAAAAAATTCGAATATTCTTTTTGCTTTTATGATATTTTTTTCTGCGTGTTATTCATAATATATATGTTTTAGGGAATTACATTCTGACGAAGAACCACCTAAAAACTCTTGTTCTACAGTATAGCAAAGATAACCATTGTCTAAGCTTATCTGACATTGATATAAAGGATAAAATGAAATTCGTACCGACACTGAAATGGATAAATCCAGCAATGATTATGTTTCTTGACAACAACGTGCCTGATAGCGCAGGAACCGTGCTATGATGTACAGATCTATGGTCGAGGATGATGTGCCTCTACTAGAACGGATTCATGATATCTGGTGAGAATTTAGCATTTAGAACTACCTGTACCATTGTGAAACTTGCAGCATGTATGCGACGAGCCTTCCAGTTATAGAGATTGATGGATTTCGTTATTCATCATACCTCCCAATGAATTTTTTTATTATATCAATTGTATGACCGCTACCTTTATAGTCCGAGCGTGGATAAATTCGACCAAGATTAGCAACAACAATCTTAAACTGTGTGTGACTCCAAGTTCGTATCAATGCCTTGAATTGAATGCACATGGACTGATTCTATTTGTCCAAGAATGTAATCGAAGCGGCACTCCAGAGCAATGTATAATATTATTTATTATCACCGTCTTCGACAACGAGATCGTACAGACTGTACTTATTCTAACTTAACTTATGTAACTAAACAATTCGTATAATTCGGTTTTTAAAAATACTCCTGGACATGTTAAAATCAAACTCGTCAGAAATGTCATTGAATGACCGAATACAAGCGTCAAGAGGGTTGTTGTAACCGTAATTGGTTCGGTGATACGGAACAGCAAGCAAGTTGGAGTTCCGAAAGCGTCGTGGAGGAATGTTCAGCGGTACCTGCTCAAGAAGCGCAGGGCAGTCGATGACACCGTTAATGACGTCGAATATAAATAAACGCTGCATTTTCATGCGTCTGGCAGACAGCAATTCCAAGCCTATCAATTGGCATCGCTCGGGATAGGTAGGGAGATTGTTTGGATCGTTCCAGTGAAGTAGCCGCAATGAAAATCTTACGAACTTTTTCTGTACCCGTTCAATTGAAAGAATCTGCGCTACGTAGTACGGAGACCAAACCGGGGAAGCATATTCTAGGATGCTACGCACCAGCGTGCAGTACTGTGTTTTCAAAGCATGTACGTCAGTGAATTCGGAAGCATGTCGACGAATGAACCCAAGAACAGAAAATGCTTTGGAAGTCGTGATCCCAACATGTTCATTGAACCTAAGCTTCTCATCGATGGTTACGCCCAGATCGCAGATAGAAGAAACACGCTCCAGTGTTTCAATGTCCATACTGTACTGGTGATGCACGGGATTACTAGAGCGGGTAAAGGATATGATTTTGCATTTGTTGCTGTTGACGCGCATGCCATTATCGCCACACCAGATCAATATGGTGTTGATGTCCGTCTGTAGAATGGCGCAATCATCCGGGGACAGTATAGCGCGAAAAAATTTCAGGTCGTCGGCAAACGAGAGCTTAAACGAGGAGAGAAGCAGACACAGATCGTTCACAAAAATGTTGAATATCAGTGGACCAAGGACACTGCCCTGAGGTCCACCGGAAGTCATGCAGAATAAACTGGATCGTGCTGAGTTAACCGTTACATACGAGGTTCGGTCAGTTAGATACGAAAATATCCACTGCGTTATCCAATTCGGAAAGCCAATGTGCTCTAGTTTATCGACGACTAGGCTGTGCGGCACGGTGTCGAATGCTTTTGCAAAATCAACATACACCGCGTCAATTTGCTTTCTATTTTCTATTTCCCGTGACAGCGTGGTAATGTAGCACATCAAATTTGTTGTAGTTGAGCGATGTTTCATGAATCCATGCTGGCTATCGGAAATTAAGGGTGATGCAACAGTATACAGCACCTTGTGCATCAGTTTCTCAAATACTTTGCTTAAGCAGCATAGTATAGAAACACCACGATAATTTGAAACTTGATTGACGTTGCCAGACTTGTGAATGGGAACGATAAAGGCAGTTTTCCAAACCGCCGGAAATGTTCCTTCGCGTAGCGATCGGTTGAACAAACTTGCAACAGGTGCTGATAGTTCCGTCGAGCAGTTTTTCAGAAACACTGGTGGAATGCCGTCTGTCCCGGGTCCTTTTTTAGCGTCGAGGTCTTCGATGGCTTGCGAGATTTCGTTTGGGGAAAATTGGATGATAGGAAGGTTGATGGAATGCGAGGGAATATGTGTGAAGCAGTCTTGACGTTGTACAGGCGACACTTTGCTGAACACACTCTCGAAGAATATAGTGAAGAGATTAGCGGCTTCTGAATTTGAGCTAGCATGAGCATCGTTGTAGCTGACGTTGCAAGGAATTCGGGAAGATGATTTCTGTTTCTTCACAAAATCCCAGAAACGCGATGGGTTCTGTTTGACACTGGCCTGGATTCTCGATACGTAATTCTCGTATGTTGTTAGCATTATTGACTTGTACGATGATTCAGCATTACGTAGGATGATTCGGTCACTCTCGGACTTTGTGAGAAAGAAGCGATGTCGTGCTTTCCTTAGCATGTTTCTGAGATGGCGTAGCTCGGAGGTCCACCACGGTTGGTTAAACATTGATTTAAATGATTGTCTTTTTCGAGGCACAAAAACATTGCAGACTTCGTAAAGTTTGTCATAAAAGGCTGACAGTGAATCGTCAATTGTTCCGATCCGCAAAATGGTATTCCAATCGGTATCGGCAAATGCTGTTTTTAGCTGGCTGTAGTCATTATCATCTATCGTAACAAAATTATTGTCGGTCACGTCAAACAATAAAACAAAAGGCGTGTGATGGTTGTCAATCTGTAACAGTGGAGTGGGGGGTTCGACCAGATCCAGGTGTTCCGGTAAACTTACGAATGCAAGATCGAGTAATCTTCCATTGGTGTTCAAAAATCTGTTAACTTGCCGTAAGCCCGCAGCGAACACGGTTTCGATGAGGGATTGTTCTTGCTCGGAAATAACGTTCGACGGAATGTAACCGTTAACCTCGTCATCCAATTGCCATCGCAAATTCGGGAGGTTGAAGTCACCCAATGACAAAACGATATCGGTTTCGCTAGCGCTGTTTGTGAGATGCAGAACTGCTTTTGTATGGGCAGAATAAAGATCCGCGTGTGAGTTTGGGGGAAAATAAACAGCAATGATGTAGAGCGAACGATGCGTCGATCTTACGCAAACTGCAACTTGCTCAAGTCGTTCACAATCCATGAAAGGAATCACCTCGCAACGAAGGTGGTTTTTTACTGCAATCAATACGCCCCCTCCACGAGTATGTTGGCTTGTTGATGCACTGCGGTCACAACGGAACAAAACGGTTTTAATATCAAATTTATCAAGTCAACCCTGTGAAAAGTTATTTCGGCAACTACGCTCAATGGGAACAACTAACCAGACAGTAGTTAACTTCTCTATACGAGAATTAACTGATAAATTGAAACGAATTCATATGAAAACGTGTATCATAAACAAACACAAAGAAAAGATCAGCTTCCCAACTATGAACCATTAGGGGCTATGCATAAACCACGTAGACTTTTTTGGGGGGAGGGGGGTATGACCAAAGTCTACGCTCCATACAAAATTTCAAAAAAAATGAATGGAGAAAAGTCTACGAGGGGGGGGGGGGGTGTTCTGAGATTTTCAAAAATGAGTCTACGTGGTTTATGAACCGGCCCTTACAGGAAAAAAAAAATGACGTCACAATCTTTAACATCGGACGAAGAGATCATAAAAGCCGTAGAAAAAGCACAATGCACGGCTCGCGATGAATTGTTGCGTGTTGGATTGCTGGATGCCGATTTGGTGGATGCTATTTCCTATAAATTGGATCCACCAATGGAAGTAGAATTCGTGAATTGCCATGTTGATCCACATTTGGGAGAGGATTGCCTTAAGTCAGAAACAGAACTACCGAAAGAAACTGAATTCATCACTGTTGAAAATATTGAAACAGAAAGTAACGGATCAGAAGAACCTATATATGAAGCTGTTAAACTATTTCCAAACTGCAGTAGCAGCCTCAACCTTAAAAGTAGCACAGTTGGATGCAAATACTCATTAAAAATTCGAAATTTAAATGGGCAAGCTAAAACGGTTAAAAAAGCTACTCTACTATGGATGATGGCTGCTGGCAGGTATCGATTGTCAAATGATAGATTGAGGTGGTTTCGCAAAAAGAATTTATTTGATATTTTCAAATATGATACCATTTATTAGCGAATTTATTAGTTTCAAATTTTTCGCTTTATAGTTTACGTGCTTCCGACATTGTTGAATCGATTATCGCTAGTGTTTGATTCCATGTTTTAACTAGTATAGCAATAATGTTGTTGGTATCTACCAGCAATAATTTGTTTTTGATCCTTGATGTAAAACATATATCTACATTTTGTTCCAGATGTTGACAAATGATGAGTGTATTAAAGACTTTCTATTAGACGGTTTTTACAGTCTTAAAATCAGCAGATTCACAATTTATACAATCATATGCCACTTGCAAATCGAGCACTAACTGTCTTATAAAAGATAATCTAACTGAAATTAATTCATACTGGAATTTTCTGTATGTTTCTGAATCTGTGCGTTCCATGTTTGGATCAAAGTAGGGTGAGTGCCAGCGTCGGTCTCGAAGGTTATTATATTTTCTCCAAGTAGAACCAGGTGTCTGTTTTGCGATTGCTTAATTAGTTGTGTAGCAATCAACCGCTTCTTTTGCACTCTACATTTCTCCTTGGGTTTCACCTGGCACTTTCACTATTGGAGACACCGGTGAAGTATTTATTTTTTTTTCACCTCTACGACGATTAGCGAAATTAAAATACATTAGTTAAGCACGTAAAATCATACAAAAAAACTAAAAATAAAGGTTCAGAAGCTACTTACTGTTTATGTCTTTAGCTTTTAAAGGGCGATACGGTCAAAATTTAGTCAATATCAACTTGACGTATTTCTTTCAATTTTGCATTTAAAAAACCTGAACACCCCTCATTTTGAAGGTGTGTGTGTGTAGAATGTTGCTCCTATTTTGATTTTGGAATTCACTCTTCAGTTGTCAAAATGCCGTCCATGCAAGAAGAGCAGCGTATCAAAATTTTGCTCGCGCATCGCGAAAATCCGAGCTACTCGCACGCAAAGTTGGCAAAATCGCTAAAAGTTGCCAAATCAACCGTTACAAATGTAATTAAAGTGTTTGGGGAACGTTTGTCGACAGCCAGGAAGTCTGGATCGGGGGGAAATCGAAAACCGAAAGCCGCTGAGACGACAAAGAGAGTTGCCGGTAGTTTCAAGCGAAACCCTAACCTATCTCTCCGAGATGCCGCAAATAAGCTCGATACACCCAGCTCTACAACCGAGCATCGAGCCAAAAAACGAGCCGGACTATCGACTTACAAGAAGGTAGTGACTCCAAATCGCGATGATAAACAAAATACGACGGCCAAAGCGCGATCCCGGAGGCTGTACACGACGATGCTGACGAAGTTTGACTGCGTGGTAATGGACGACGAAACCTACGTCAAAGCCGACTACAAGCAGCTTCCGGGACAGGAGTTTTATACGGCAAAAGGAAGGGGAAAGGTAGCAGATATTTTCAAGCACACGAAACTGTCAAAGTTCGCAAAGAAATATCTGGTTTGGCAAGCCATCTGTACCTGTGGCTTGAAAAGCAGCATTTTCATAGCTTCCGGGACTGTCAACCAAGAAATTTACGTGAAAGAGTGTTTGAATAAACGTCTGCTGCCTTTCCTGAAGAAACACGGTTGTTCCGTACTGTTTTGGCCGGATTTGGCATCTTGCCATTACGGTAAAAAGGCCATGGAGTGGTACGCCGCCAACAACGTGCAGGTGGTTCCCAAGGACAAGAACCCTCCCAACACGCCAGAGCTCCGCCCAATTGAGAAATACTGGGCTATTGTCAAGCGGAACCTAAAGAAGACCAAAAAAACTGCTAAGGACGAGCAGCAGTTCAAGGCAAACTGGCTTTCTGCGGCGAAGAAAGTGGACAAGGTGGCTGTACAAAATCTGATGGCAGGGGTCAAGCGTAAGGCCCGGAAATTCGGATTTGGAAAAGCGGAAGCCTAACTGAATATTTTTCCTGAATTTTATACTAATTGAACTTGAAAAAGAAATTTAATTTGATTTTTTAAATAAACGATTTCACCGATTTACACGCGTTTTCCCTTGACCAAATTTTGACCGTATCACCCTTTATTGTTTACAAATAGAACTGACGTAAGTGTATATTCAAAAGGGAGTAAAATAAATCAAAAACAACGGTTAAATTTCGAGGCATATCGAGTTGCTCGCGAGTAACACGGTGCATCAAAGTAACTCAGAGTAGGTCTGTCTCACCCCTAGCACGCGCACATACTCTACAATAGGCTTATATTGAAGATTTTTTTGCCAGCTTTCAAAAAATCTGGGTTTCAGCTTGCGTAATACGGTTCCGGGAGGCCAGAGTCCTGGAATGTCTGAGAAACCCGTAAATTTGGTAAATTAATAAATTTTATACTAGTTAATCACGGATTTACCTTTTTTTACAATGAAGTGTATTTATATATATCTTAGAAAACCGACTTTTGAACCAAGGCATGGAAGGCCGAGTGTTATGTACAACGAACTCAGCTCGATGAACTAAACACATTGCTGTGTGTGAATGTGTATGTGTATGAGTGTAACGAAATTTCTAACTCAGTTTCTCAAGCAACTACTGAACCGATTCGAATGAAACAACCGCCAAATGGAAGGTACTGTAGCCCCATATGTCGCTTTTGAATTTATTGAAATCGGTTAACTGGTTCCGGAGATACCCCCGGGGAGTGGCCGATTTCTGACTTAGATCAGAACCCATTATGTGACACCTCAAATTACATGAGATTTCAATAATAAGTCCAATGGTGATGATATCAAAAGTCCACAACCACATTGGCTACATCCGGGGTTGATGTTCCGGCTACTCCCGTGAAAGTGGTCAGATTCGGATTTGAATCAAAACCCATCATGTGACACGTCAAATAACATGAGAACTCAAAAATAAGTGCAATGGTGATGATATCAAGTTTCCAGGACCACAATTACCACATCCGGCTTCGTATTCTTATTACTCCCAGGGAAGTGTAAAAAGGGTCAGATCTCACGGTTGGTTCACAAATTTAGGTTTTTATTTTCAAATAAATTTACATGTTACGTGAAAAACTTAAACAAATTACTTGGTTTATCATGAACTTTTCAGCTAGTCTCATGCTCCATTTACTATGCTTGAAATTTAGCGGATGACACAAAATGTTTTAAGAAAATCATCATGGAGCGAAAAGAGAACTTAACAAATATTGTTTGCTAAATAAAGGGTTAATAATTAAATCAAAATAACAGAAGCCTCAACACAACGTGCAACACATTAAGAGTCATAAATTATGTCACGCAAAATTGAGGAAAAATATAAGACAATTCCCTCCAACCCCATTTTTATCTCGTTTTTTCTGTACTTTGGTTATTACAAAACTTCAAAACTTCCATCCTTTTAGAGCGTAAATTGTACATAGTCCAATGACAAGCTTTTTGTTTTGCTGAAACAGAAATTTTCATCAGAAGCAGGGATCAAACTTCCACTCAGTGCTTCGATTGCATTAGTATGTGTGATACGTAATAATTCGACAAATGTACAGTCAAAAAATGAAAGTTCAGACTTAAAGCTAATCAGCCGGATTTTGATATTTAAAATTGATAATAGAATAATTTAAAATTGAAGTCGCCATCAAAATAATAAAAACCACAGAGATTTCAAGTATAAGACTTTATTCTTTTATAAGACTTTCAGTCCAAAAACTGGTTTAAAAGTTGTAATTTTTTTCTCGTTTTTTTGGACCACCCTATCTTGAAATGGGTCATCCCAACACTCAAAAAAATTGACACGTTGTTTTCACGTGAAATTTCACGTAACTTCCACCTGAACACGTAACCAAATCTTCTTCAGTAAAATCAGGTGAACATTACGTGTCCTGTGAATTGTACGTGAAAAATCACGTAAAATTTATGTGATTATCACGTAGAATATGAATTTACGCGAAAATCACGTAGCTTTGACGTAAGTTCTACGTGTTTTTTACTGGTTTTGGCAGTGGACGAAAATTGAATGAATGACAAAATGAAAAAATTATATCATAAAGTTTCCGAAAAGAAGCAAACCTAACCAATATTGCGAAATTCTAAAATCCACCTCATCTTTTTGGTATGGAATAGCTGAATTATCAAATATTCCGGATATTCCGGAACTTCAGGAAGACCATGCAATGGCCAAAGCCATAAATTGTTTTTCACATCGCTTTTATTTTTACATTTTAAGTACAAATTGTTTTCATAGAAATCGTATTGCTTCAAGAAGAGACTAATGAATTTTCCATTTTATCGGATGTTCCGGATATTCTAGGGGACCATAAAGTGGCCATATCTCTGTTATGTGACCCAATACGTTAATTTGAATAGCATATTCATAATAAGCTACCCAAAATTAGTTGGAAACAGATAACTTAGCTATGTAAAATCCATTTTTAGACATTTTTCTGCATTTTGTTTGGAATGGAATCACTGTGCGTCGCCATCGTACTTTTTAATCAAGGGAGCAACTTATGGGAGGCACTTCGTACTGTAGATCTCGCCGTTCACTGCCAGCCCCGACAATAAGAAGATGGAACGTGACATCCCCTTTTCTCTGACTGTGAACCAACACCTTCTTCGTGTACGCTATGTACTTCACATCGCTGCTAATTTTGTTTTGTCGAGGAGGTGAAGTAGCCATTGCGTTGCCAGTCGATGCCGTCCAACGTGAGGCACGTCTCGTCGTCCATAACGACCACCACGTTCCGCTTCGACGGGAAGATCTTTTTGACCAGCATCTACAGCCGTTGTTTCTGGGTGTCCGATTGGTTCTCTGACACGGCTGGCATGGACCGACACCTCCGCATGGGGTTATCAATTTTGGCCAAATACTTCTTGACCGTTTGGCCGGTCGCACTGACCTCCCGGCTCAACGCAAGGAAGCAAGTGGTCACTCTGCCATTCGTCTTCCGTTTTAGCTTCAGTTGAATCCTCCGGTCGCTTAAAACGGTCGGACGGCTGGAACCAGGCATCCGCTAGATGGACTCTCCCTTCTCCGGAAGTGCCAGAATCGCTTCGTTTCCGGCCGACTTGAAATGGGCCACGATGGCCGACTTTTTTAGGCCCGGATGGGGCAGGCTGTACGAACAAACCATATATCGAAGTTGTTTCACTGCTCTCGCCATAGCTTCCGTAAATAAACTGATGGAGCTGTGAAATTTGACAGTGTATAGGGAACTAGTATATTTATTGACTACTGACCGGTGGACCGACCACTAGGTGGCAGGGTAATCACACGTAGTATTGGAACATTAAGTCGCTTATTTTAATGCACAATTTGATGTCTTGTAGATGGTCCACTTTGAAGTTCGGCGAAATTTGTTTGTCTTTCGAAGTCCTAATTAGGCGCGATTGGCAGCCATTATTCGCCGAAGCACCTCTCTGCTGGTGTCATTATTGGTTATTTTTTATCGGAATTCCTCTACCGTCTCGATTTAATCACCGTCGATCCAAACTCGTGGTGGGAGACTACACAAAATAAAATAATGAATTTTAACAGGCGTGTAAAATTTCCCTTCGTTTAATCGTAAGCCAAAGGAAGCGTAAACAACGAAGTTGTTTGCAACCTTTCATACACCACACAACAATTTTGACAATCTTCCATATAGCAGACTACATTCAGGCGCTATTCGACTTAACTTTACATGAAATATCACACTATTTTCTGCCAAATCTAGCATTCCCTTTATGTGCATTAGATAACGCAGAAAATTCAATGTTTCTTTTTATCTGTGTTACTTTCATGTATTTTGTTTTCAACTCATTAATCCCAAGCCCATTCTTACCAGCTTCAGCTTTAAGTCTGGTGCACGTTTTCGCCATCGTCTCAAAGTTACGTGCTACGAATCAACGTTGTCGGTGAAGCCAAATAGTCAAACAGACTGCCTGAAGATCGTACCACTTGTGTCTATCCCCGCTTTTCGCGTCTTTACGGCAGCCTATCAAGCATTTAAGTCATCTTAAATGCAAAGTTAATGCCGCTTTTGGCCCAATAAAGGGTGTATTCGATAAAAATGGCACACAGAAAATCTTCTGTAACTTTTGAATCGTATGAGTAAAAAACCTAGAAATTTGAGTAGGTCTTATCCATAGTGTATTATTTACATCTGCCAAGTTTCATAGTTATACATTCAGTAGTTCCAGTCATGTCGTCGAAACAAGAAATTGTCCGTGAGAAAATTGTGTGCACTCACAATCAAAATCCAGGGGCGTCCCACCGGTGGATTGCTAAAAGGCTTGGAATTGCAAATACAACTGTGTCTCGTGTAATAAGAACCTTCAAGGAGCGTCTGAGTGTCCAAAAGAAGGAAGGGAGTGGTCGTAAAAGTGGTCCAATGGACAGTAAAATGGCCAGGAAAGTCGTACAACAATTCATGAACCGTCCAAACATGTCGAGATGTCGCTAAAAAGTCTAACGTGTCAGTCGGTTTTGTGCAGAAAACCATGAAGCGTGCTGGGTTACATGTTTACAAAGTGCAAAAGCCCCAAACCGGAATGAAAAACAAAACATCACTGCGAGATCCGGTTGCATCGTGATGGATGACGAAACATACGTCAAGGCCGACTTCCGTCAACTTCCTGGGCAAGAATATTTCGTTGCCAAGTCGAAGTTCGATGTTCCGGAGGATGTTCGAAAGAAGAAACTATCGAAATTTGCAAAGAAGTTTCTAATCTGGCAGGCGATTTGCGGATGTGGTGAAATAAGTGCTCCCTTCATCACTTCCGGAACAATAAACGGTGCGATTTACACGGAAGAGTGCCTTAAGAAGCGTCTCTTGCCATTCATTAAGAAGCACAAAGGATCAACTCTGTTTTGGCCTGATCTAGCATCCTGCCACTACGCTCGAAACGTATTGGAGTGGTACCGAGCCAACGGAGTCAATTTTGTGCCAAAGGATATGAACCCACCAAATTCACCGGAACTTCGTCCAATTGAAAAATTCTGGGCAATTATGAAAACTGAACTTCGCAAACATCCCAAAACTATAAAAACAGAGCTAGAATTGAAGAAAATTTGGGTAAAAACAACAAAAACACTGAGAAAATCGGTTGTACAAAATTTGATGGTTGGAGTGAAAAGGAAGGTGCGGGCATTCGGGATGGGAGACGAAATTGAATAAAACAAATGTAGTAAATCAAAACTTATTAGTAGTTCTTCATTCCCTAAAAATTTCAGGAAAATCCAATATATTTGGTGGATTTTTAGATTTGTAAGTTCGAAGGTAAAAGATAAAAGAAGTCGATGTCGGTTGGACAAAAGTCTGGGGGTTCGCGCATAGAGGATTATGTTTTTTTTTTTTTTATACAGGGTGCGGCAGAAAATAATGCGAAAATTTCCTCTATTTCTTTCAAATCCCATTTTCAACTAATTCAAGCAATAATATCAACATTTTCGAGTGCAGTTATCTTTATAAAGTCCTTTTAAACAAATTTATTTAATGTGTCCTCCATTTTTTATTAATAAAATCCTCGAGCCGACGCCGGAAGCCAGAGCATGCCTTTCGGGCGTAGTCCTCCGACATTGACTGCCATGTGCGTGTTATGGTTGACTTCTGGGTTTTCATACTAGGGTGTGATGTTTTGCAGGCTCGTGCTTCAACATATGCCCAAATCGAATAATCCAACGAATTAAGATCTGGACTGCTAGGGGGCCACAAATCATTCGGCCAAAACTTCATGTTATCGTTCAACCATTGTTGGGTTCGATTGGACGTATGACACGGCGCTCCATCCTGCTGTAGGGCAACGTTTTGGTCCTCAGAAAAGTTGGCCTTCACCCAGGGAAGCACTTGGTCCTTTAAATACCAATATACACTTCGGTATTGATTTTAACTCCAATAAAAATCAATAAAAACAGGCGGCATTTCCAAACCGTTGGACGCCACCAAGCCTAGCATCATGACACCAGCTGGATGTTTGGTTTGAAATTTGAATTTCGCTTTTTCCGGAACGTTCTCCATTTTCTGCGGTGAAATGAACCGGTCCGTGCGGCTGTTGGCCATAGCATCGATGCTGAAAAGCTTTTCGTCAGGGAGAACAGGATTATCATTTTTTTCCTTCTTCAACAAGGAAAGCAATCTCTTGGAACGAGTCACTTGTAGTTCCGTAATCAAGTGACGTTTCACTCTGGCTCTGGAAGATGCATGAAGACCTGCATGCATCTTCCAGAGCCAGAGTGAAACGCAACTTGATTCTCCGCATGGATTTGTCCGAAATATTGGCTTCCTTTGCAGGTTTTCTTATGGAACGCACCGGGTTGCGAGCAATTTTTGCACGGACCGATTTGATCACGTTCGGCGTCCGCTTCCCGGCTTTCGCTGCTTAGGACCATCCTGCAGGGACTTTTTTATGCGGTAAACTGTTGCCAAATGGTACCCTACAACATTGGTAATCTCTTTCGGCTTCTTCTGGGCGAGCAAAAAACTGGTGATCACTTCATTCGGGAACATTTTGACGAATTTGCAATGAAACAAATAGAATGTTTGGATGCAGCACTTGAAAGAAAACATAAACAAATACACTTTCGACAGAATTTACACGAATTAATCCAATACTCATGTTTGAACATTAACGCATTATTTTCTGCCGCACCCTGTACTCTTTGCTAAAAATGGCTGAAAACTTGTTAGCTGCCAAACTTTGCAAAATTTCAAAACAAAAAACACAAACTCTTTTTTTTTTTTAAAAAAAAAATTTTTTTTTTTTTTTTTTTTTTTTTTTTAAAAAGTTTGATTATTTCTGATGAAAATTGAAATTTTGCAACACAGATAATCACATGATCATCAAATCCAAGAGTTCAGTCGAAGTGATTATTTTACGCTGTGTGCAAGTGATTATTTCGCACATTTTTAGGCTCAAATTCTTAACGACTGTTCCAGAAAGCATAAGCACACCTTATTTTAACGGTCACTTTGAATATAATGAAATATTTCAACATGTTTTGGCTGTGTCCTTTTGTTTGCACATTTCTCGATGACATAGCTTCAAAAAAGGGCTCAGTTTTGTGTTACCTATCAAAATGCGCTGTCTTACTCCGGAACAACGAAAAAGTATCGTGCACAAATGGTGCACTCTGAGCGGACTCTTTTTGAGAAAATTGGCCAAGGAAGAGGGTGTAAGCGTCGGAGTGGTCCGATCTGCGATTCTAAAATATAGAGAACAGTGTACGTTTGAAGATGCGCCGAAGAGTGGTCGGAAATCCGGTCCTGTTAGTCCGGATATCGATAAAAAGATCAGGGATGCCTACAAGCGAAAACCAGCGACTTCCGTTCGGGATGTTGCGAAAAAACTCGGGCTCTCGTCGAGTAACGTCATGCGTGCCAAAGAAAGACTTGGGCTAAAAACATACCGGAAGCAGAAAAAAACCCAAAAGGAACCCAAAACAGGCCGCGTCCGTGAAACCACGGGCCCGCAAACTCTACGATTCGTTATTGTGTAGAAATTCTGGGTTTATAATAATGGACGATGAAACGTATGTGAAACTAGATTACAAAACGCTTCCCGGACCACAATTCTATACTGTAAGCGAAGACAAAGACATCCCCGAAACGGAGAGGGCAATTTTTACCGAAAAATTCGGTAAGAAGTTTATGGTTTGGCAGGCAATATGCGAGTGTAGTAAAACATTTAGTCCGTACATCACAACGGAGACGATGAACACTCAGAAATACGTTAAGGAATGTCTCCAGAAGCGATTATTGCCGATGGCGTCCTGTCATTACGTAAAGGACACTTCAGAATGGTACAAAAGTCAAAATGTATGTTTCGTGCCGAAAGACATGAATCCGCCGAACTGCCCGGAGGCACAGCCAATCGAGAGTTTTTGGGCTTTTACCAAAGCAAAGCTTCGAAAATTCATAAAACCAGCGGACGACATCCAAAAATTTAAAACAGATTGGCCAAAAGTGGTCAAAATAGTGGGAAGTACTACTGTGCAGAAGCTGATGGGTCATGTTCGAGGAAAACTTAGGAGTTTTGGCTATGATTAAATATTTTTATTAAACGAGAGTAAAATATAATATAAAACACAAATACAAATATGATTTGCCAAATGAAATTATTAAAACTAAAAAAACCATGTCTTTTTTGTTATTTTGAAAGTGTGCTTATACTTTCTGGAACAGTCTATATGATAGGAGATTCAATGTCAGACAGAAGCATTCCAAAATCAGTAATGATAGATAATGAGGAGTATGATGTGGTTAACAATATAAAATACCTTGGAACATATCTATCAGATACATTAAATAGACCAGAAATAGATAGAAATAGATAGATCAGCAATAATAGAACCAGGAATAGATGTAGATTAGCAGTAAAGAGTAGCAAAGTAATGATAGAGTTTATGTAAAGAAATAAACCACCATGGAGCCTATTAAAATTAATGTATAAAACGGTCATTTCTCCTGCTATGACTCACGGTCTAAAGCAGCAGCGTTAGTATAACGAAATAGATGGTCAATAACTAGATATGAAATGCAAATCCTAAAAGAAATGTTAAAATATAGTAGGGAAGGACCAAAAGGAAGATTAACAGTATCAAGGTTATAAGATGGTAAGAATGCAGTTAAAAAAGTTAGAGTAATGAGAATAGGCTATTGCGGACACATACAAAGAAGACCCGATGGCCACCCACTAAGATAGCTGAAAAGATTAGGTGTAACAATAAGAAAAGAGGTAGAGCTGCAAAAACATAGAACGATTCTATGAAGGAAGACAAAAACAAGCTACTAAATATAAACGAAGAGGAATGGAGTTAAATAGCGAAAAATAAAGATTAATTTTAAAAAACAAACAGGCGGAAGATATTTGTAAAAAAAATGGTAGTGAAGAGGAATCGGAGTCAGGAGTAGAAGACTAAAAGGCAAAGACTAAAAAAAGAAAGCTTAGGAAAACAGTTGATTGAAAAAAAAACGCTTTTACGATTAATAATAAATAGAGCAGGTAAAAAAAAAAACAAAAAACCATAACATAACATGAAGCAATGCCACTTGGCACATGAAACATCAACACAATTCTATTGCTGAAACTCAAACAGAACCAATAGAATAACTTATTTATGGTATGACTACTCATATAATTTTGTTTTAAATCATTTTAGGTAATAATACGAAAACGAGAGGAAACAAATAAGAACATTCAAACAAAACACTCCTAATAAGGGGAGAAAGATCAACAAACAAAGATGGCGAGTCTATAGCAAAGGGAACAACGCAATTCCAGAAGAGTGAGTCTTATAGCGGACAAGCGATATATGGTGAGACCTAACCAGTTATCATATATATATAAAATATATACGCGCGGGTTGTTTGTTTTTGTACCTGTAGGGGTGCCAGTCAACACTGAATCGCATATGATACCGCATATGAGTACAACATGGAGGTGATATACGTTCATTCATCCATTTAACTCCATGTCAAATGTACGCATATCGCCTCCACTTTATACTCATATCCGTTATTATATGCGATCTTGTGTTTACTGGGTGTGTTAACTTTACCGTTATACATGAAACGGTCATGTTTACATGCGGGGCTTATTGCGTGTGAAAATCACCGGGGTGGGGGCGCGTCTCTCCATTCTTTCTGAAGGGTGTTGGTGGGTCTGTAATAGAGCACGCACTTTCTCACACTCGAGTTATAGTCTTTTTTTTGGTGGTAAAAAAAAAAACTATTGCAAACACTTGTTTTTCTTAATTGCCAGGCGGTGGGGGGGGGGTTGGATATACACACCCACTTCACCACGGTTCATTAATACCAATTTTAGCTGATAAGCTAAAAAAAATTGCGACTTTAACTATGATCAGCATCTATTTTTATTTAAAAACTGATGGTTTGAATAGTTATTGCTAACGATGATCTGCAAAGTTGTTGGTAGGCTCAATATTTCGACAGCAGATTAGTTTAATATGTACTAAAAGTGATGTCAACACAAATTTAAGGTTTGTCTCGGTTATTCCCATATGAATTGCGAACTGAATGTGCACAGTCAGTTTCAAACTAAATCAGTTCAAATTTTTTGTGGCTTAATAGGACCTTATTGAACGATTAGTCCTAGAGACGCAAAAAATTCAAAATTTCCATCAATCTATTGCATTTAGCACTGTTGTGGATGGCAAAATTTCACTTCAATTTAACCTCACCCTATGTTTACAAATCATCGCAAAATTGATCGGGACTTAAGAAACAGATGAAATTGAATGGTCACCTTTACATAATGCAAGAGCAAATAAAAAACCACACACTAATTATCGTAATTGAAGCAACCACATCTCGCTTGCATCCACATCAAACGCCAATTAGAAGCCAACTTTGTCCACCAGGGGAACATTCAAACTGACATTGATTAACCGGAGAGCGAAGCGGAAAATAAACAACCGGTCCCGCCGACATGGAAATGGTGTTCGCTTTCATGTAACTCACCATGTGATCGCGTGACACTTTGCCCACGTGGGCTAAAAATAGCTTCATCATCGCAAGTATCATTTCTTAATCTCAGATTCGAATTCCACCCAGAAGAAATCATGCCAATTTCATCGGCTCCAATGAACCGACTAATTTGAGCGATTTTTCGCTGTTGTTAGTTTGACGATTGCCAAGTTTTCCACCCGTCACGATTTATGTACATACCTCTTAAATTATCTCTAATTCGATCGTCTGTACAGCGATAATTCTCTGTCGCCTGATTTCAAATATTGAAGAATTATTTATTCATTCGGCAAGAGTATTTTTCACATATGATTTCACTTTCCACAAGTCGAATCGTTTCAACCACTTGCTACAGAATCTCTCTCGTCCACCCTGTCAGTGATTTTTCCACCTAAATTACCGACATTCACTTTCACCCCCTTGCGGTTGTTTGATTATATTGATTACTCAGCCTCTACACCGTCACATCTCATCAATTAAACATTTCCCCATTTTTCTGGCAGCAGAACACTCACTCACTTAAGGGAGCATCCCAGCATTGGAGGCAACCTCGAAATTAGCAGCACTTTGGCACTTCGTTTTCTCCCTCTTCAACTTTCGTGGCTTGACACCCACTTCTAGAAGGTTGGTCGAATCGAGCCACTTTCGCCTGCAGCCGACCAAGATACATAATTAAACACCTTAAATGAGGAGCGAAAGAGAGACACGGTTTCCCACCCAACTGGCCAACACCACTCCATCGAAGGCGATAAAGAAAATCAACGGCCAACTTTTCGAAGCACGCACTCACGTACGGAGGGATTCCGGTCTTCCCATAAAATGTCTGGATTTTTTTTTTACGTAGCAAAGTTCAGCCAACCACCACCCATCAAATAAGCAGTGAAGGACCTTTCGAACAAACAATCGAACGAACTATATCGAGCGAACGCACAGAGGATGATGCCGCGCGTGTACGACCTTCACGACGTTCAGCTACCGATTGATTCCGGCACGGTCGGCGAGTTCGTGTTTAAGGATAACGCAAAAGTTTTTCCACCACCTGCACCCCTCCCGCCTCCGGCTACCACTCGTCATACATTCAGATCTTCCGTCGAGGATGAGCTCTCGCACTTCCGGGAATATCCTTCACGACACTGCTCACACCTCACTCCCACCACTAGCCCCGAAGTACACTCGCCATCCTTTCCGATCCGATGCCTCCGATCCTCTTTCCAAGGCGTTTGACACAAATCTACCGAAAAAAAAACCGTGCGTATCCCGCGCTTTCCTCGACAATCAACAATCCTTCAGAACAGAAAACAGACAGAAGCTGGAAAATCCCAGTGGAGCAAAAAACCAACCAAACCGCGAATTCATCCGTGTGCGTCCGTATCGCTTCCGAGTGCTGCGAAGACTAACGGCGAGATCGAAAGCTGGCCAACGCGAGCGTCGTCGTCGTCGTCGTCGGTCGCGGCACCGCCAACTGAGAAGATCTGATCCCGGAGCTCAGGCTCTCTCGATTTCCCTCCAAACGAGTTTCCTTTCCACACCGAAAGCAGCTGATAACAACTTGTTGGAAGCTGTGCCGTACGTCGTCCGTGGTGACGTCATTTGGTCCTATCGCCCCATCGAGGGTGAGCGCCAAACTGGGTACTTGTTGGAGTCTGAGAACTGCACCTCCTGGAATGAAAACAGAGCAAGCGGCTGGTGTTATCAATTTGCCGTTTTTTTTTCTCTTTCGGTGAGAAAATGAGAGGAGGGAATTTTCCCGGGAAATGGCGTGCGCATGTCGGCGAGAGTGCGTTTAGCGCGAGAGCTGAGACAAGAAGAGGAAACGATAAGATTGAACAGGTGAAACGATAAGTTTCCTTCTGCTGGGTTGGGGAGGGCTGTGGCTGAGCCGATAGGCGATGGAGTTGTTCATGTAGGATGGTTTCGATCACGGAGGCGCTTGGTCGATGGTGTGATTTAATTTAAGTTGACACTACCACTATAGTGTAATTAAGTTTGTCGTTAAATACTATTGGGATGCAAACAATATTTCATCGTTTTGCCGTTATAATCTGCTCATTGTCGTCTGTATCCTCTGGCACGGCATGGGTTATATCAGAAACAGAATTGATAAATGCATTGGACAACGATATACCCGAGAAAAGGATTATAACTTCACAGTTTGATCGAAACCTTTAAATTAATGCATAGCTTCGGTGAATTCGGCTGTGATAAAGTTTGCATTAAAAAAAATGGACAAAAATTGCCGATTTTTCATGGGTTTACCTTCACCCGCACTGACGAAACTTCCCATGCAGCATCAATCATAGTAACCCATGAGTCAGCAGACAAAATTTGACAGCTCTATCAGTCGAACTCTAACCGTGATGGCACAAACAGTGAAGCAACTCCGTTCAGAAGTGTGCGCGTTCAAAGAACGGCACTCCGCCGCGTCGAAAACGGACACCGTGCGACACTTTGTGGACGCCGGTTACGCCGGTTCCGGCATCTCGTACATCTTGGCACTATTAGACAACAATTAGAGCATCGAAAGAAAGCCCGGTTCTGGACGGCCGACGACCCTGAGCGACAAGAAGCTCCAAAGGATGCTGAAGAGGAAGACCGAGGGAAAAGTGGCTACATCGCTGCGTGCGCTTGGCCGGGAGGTCGGTTCAACCGGCCAAACAGTGAAAAAGTACCTGGCGAACATGAACATACATGTCAGGAAGCGGAAGTCACGTCCACTGGTTTCGGAGCTGAAGGCAATGACGCAGCGCCAGCTGCTGAATAAGATGGTCAACTCGATTTTCCCGGCGAATCGCGACGTGGCGGTGGTGATGGACGACGAGACCTATCTCACCCTGGATGGCAACGACTGGCAGGGCACTTCGTATTTTACTTCCCCCACGATGGAAGTGAGCTCTGAGGTGAAGTTCATTGCACACACCAAGTTCCCCAAGAAGGTGCTGCTGTGGCTGACAATCAGCGAGAAGGGGATGTCAAAGCCGCTCTTCTTTCGCTCCGGACTGGCCGTGAACGGGGAAATTTATAGTACGAAATGCCTGCCGGAAGTTGCGTCGTTCATCAAGAAATACCGAGGGCGGACGTATTTCAAGTACGGTCCGTAATTAAATTTGTATATATACTTTTTACCTCTTGACAACGTAGCGTCGTGCACTTCTCGTGCTTCGCCTGTAACTTCAATTTATTTTATTTTTATTTTTTCCTTTAAATCATAACATCGCGCGTGGTTTTTGCCGGCTTTTTATGTCGCGTCGAACATTAACTAATAATCATAATGCCGTGCGGTATCAAATCGTGTACCACAAATGATGACCACTTTCTTTGGAAGTGCGAATTCTGCAGCAGAACATACCATGCTGCCTGTATTGGAGTGCAACGGACCCGGGAGCGATTTATTACTCAATATGTGGTTCCCATGTGTACCGACTGTCAGGAAATTCTACGCAAGGAAACCGATGTGCGTTTAATGCTGCCTTATCAGGAAGAACTTCTGAAAGCCATTCGCTCCCAGAATGACTCAAATCAGCGCATTGCTGCTGACCTGAAAAAGTTCTCCGCTGTGTCAATATTATTTGACAACCTTGACCACTTTTTCAAAGAAGTAAAGGAAACGCTGACTAAGGTCAACAAAAGCCATAAAGTCGTAAGCACCTCAATCGACCACCATATGAAGTCGTGTGACTCACGTACGGCCTTAACATTAACCGGCATCGATAGATCAAATTCGATTATGTCACAAAAAATTAACAGTTTCCTAGACGAACGGCTCACTAGCCAACAAAACGACATGGCACTTTTAACGAAAAGCACCGAATCATTAACTACATCACTGACTCACTAGAGAAGATAAGGTAGTGAAGTTAGGCTGGGCGGAACCGAAGTAGCTGCGCACCCCAAAGGGGGGGGGAAAAAGAGTAATCGAAAACAATACCGCATCTGAACAAACAACAACAACAGCAACAGCAACAGCAACAGCAACAGCAACAGCAACAGCAACAGCAACAGCAACAGCAACAGCAACAGCAACAGCAACAGCAACAGCAACAGCAACAGCAACAGCAACAGCAACAGCAACAGCAACAGCAACAGCAACAGCAACAGCAACAGCAACAGCAACAACAACAGCAACAACAACAACAACAACAACAACAACAACAACAACAACAACAACAACAACAACAACAACAACAACAACAACAACAACAACAACAACAACAACAACAACAACAACAACAACAACAACAACAACAACAACAACAACAACAACAACAACAACAACAACAACAACAACAACAACAACAACAACAACAACAACAACAACAACAACAACAACAACAACAAAGGGGGGGGTTGGAGGAAATGTAATAGTGGAGTTAAAAATGTGTGTTGGGGGGTGGGGAGGTGGGGAGATAGAAAGGAGAAAGGGAAGGAGAGGAGAGACACTCCGAATGAGGGAAGGGTCGTGCGCACAAGGGTTTGTGGAAATTGTAGGGGGGGCCAATTGCAGCACTCTCGGCTTCAAAGTTTAGCTTCATACAGGGTGAAACAATAAACCCATACCAACCAGAAAAGCAGAGCCAGCATTCACATCGTGCAAATAGTGGCTGAAAGTACTGCACTACTACTGCCTTCTAACAACCAACAACAGCAACAACAACAACAACCACAGCCAGCAAACCAACGACAGCAACACCAACAACCACAGCCAGCAAACCAACAACATCCAGCAAATCAGCAACAACAGCAACAACAAAATCAAGATATCGAACTGCAGCAGAGCCAAAACATGCTGCATCCAATTAGGAACACAGACAGGCAATTTGAACTTGACCCGATGCGGCCACCTATTGTACGCCATACTGAACAATCGGCGGAAGGGGACGGACGTTTTTTGCGGGCCAGACTACGCGACCCAAGAATAATGAAAATCTTCCGCCTATACCTTGCCTATATGAAGGACCAGCCTGCTACAGTCTGCGTAGAAGGAATGACGTCAACAAGCATCAAAATACTGCTTGCATCCGAAGGCCTTCCAACGGCTCCAGACCATCTGCAACGCATCTTCGCAGAAGTTCACCAGGAGTATGGAATGAATGCAACTGAAGCAGCAGCCGATCTGGAAACTTATCAGCGATTCCTGTCCAGGCGGTGCAGCAACTGCGCGAGAGCACAACCAAATTTCACTCCTCTTCACATTTTCGGAAGTAATGACGCCTCCTTTGGAAGCAGATATGAATAAAGAGGTATATAGTGATAATATTAGGTGCGCAACTAAGTTCCCGCTGTTTAGCAATAGATGGCGCCAGTAGTAAGTGCTGGTCGAATGTTGTACATCTCAAGCGTCATAAACCAAGCTCAGACATATGGTAAACAAACCGCTTTGCCAAATCAGTGATTTTGGTTTAGCGTTATATATTTTGGTTGTTTGGAAGATGTCTGATTTCGTGCCAAATAATCGTCATTTGCGGGAAGTGTTGATTTTCTTCTTTCATTCGAAGAAAACGGCGGCTGAAGCACATCGTGATTGGTTTCGTCGCTTCAAAAACGGTGATTTCAGTGTTGATGATCGTCCGCGTGAAGGAAGGCCAAAAAACTTCGAAGACTCTGAATTGGAGGCATTGCTCGATGAGGATCCGTGTCAAACGCAAGAAGAGCTTGGTTCAGGATTAGGAGTTTCCCGCCAAGCCGTTTCTAAGCGATTGCATGCGTTGGGATTGATTCAAAAGCAAGGAACTTGGGTTCCTTACGATTTGAAGCCAAGAGATGTTGAGCGTCGTTTTTTCGTCTGTGAACAACTGCTCCAGCGGCAAAAAAGGAAGAGTTTTCTACATCGCATTGTGACGGGTGACGAAAAATGGATTCATTACAGTAACACAAAACGGAAACATTCATGGGGACTGCCCGGGCATGCTTCAACATCGTCGCCTAGGCCGAATATTCACGCTGCGAAGGTTATGCTGTGTATTTGGTGGGACCAAGTTGGTGTTATTTATTATGAGCTGTTGAAACCAAAAGAAAACAATACCGGGGAACGGTATCGAACTCAATTGATGCGATTGAACCGAGCACTGCACGAAAAAGTGATTCTTCAGCATGACAACGCTCGACCTCACGTTGCGAAACCCGTGAAAACCTACTTGGAAACGCTCAAATGGGAAGTCCTACCCCACCCGCCATATTCTCCTGATATTGCACCGTCCGATTATTACTTGTTCCGTTCGATGGCACATGGTCTCACTGATCAGCAATTCCACTCATATGATGACATCTCAAAATGGCTTGATTCTTGGATAGCATCAAAAGACGAACAGTTCTATCGAAATGGTATTCACGTTCTACCAGAAAGATGGGGAAAAGTCGTAGCTAGTGATGGGCAATACTTTGAATAATTCGTTTGTAACCTTTGTTTTCAAAATAAATTTCCTTTTTCACCAAAAAACAGCGAGAACTTAGTTGCGCACCTAAAACTAATATTTTATCAGCAAACACACTTTCAACAATTTCTTCATGTAAACAGAATGCGACTGAAATTTTGATTTACTGTCAAAATTTCAATCGCAAGAAAAGCCCAGCCAAAATGAAGGAAATTTATGACAATTTATTAAGTTCGTCCTGTTCAGTTATTCTGGCAACTGGCTGTTCAAGCGTGGAGCTCTAATTGCCGGCCTCCGGAGGTATTACTACCCGCTATGTGCAATAGCGGTGCACCAAATCACGTGAGGGAATGGGTTCACCACTGGACCCTGCTTATCACTTCTAATCAACCGTTTGATCACGGATCACAATTCCGATCACGAATTCACTCACGGTCAATCACGATATTCACCGGAATAACTTCTGTCACGTTTGGCCACCACTGCAAGATTTGGGTTTCGGACACTTCAAGAACACTTGAATTTGCTGCTGCTATCACTATATTTTCCCGGAATAAAAGAATGACACACTTGCGACCGATCGTTTTAGATTTCTGATTTGTACTGATCTTTAATTCTTTTCACCTCAGTTAGCATCGAGACCTGAAAGCGAACGGTCGGATTTTGTGAACGTCGGTCGATAGCAGAAGGTTAGCTCGTGCTCTTGCAATTTTAGATGTGGTAGTAGGCTGCGGTGGATATCCGAGTGAGGACAGCGATAGGAAGGAAAATTGGTAGGAGTAATTAAACAGTGGAGCTCGAACTTAATTTTTTTCATTAGTATCGGGTTTTAGCAGCAAAAGCAAAATTTTCAAGTGTAGAGTTTCTTGAATTTAGGTCAGGAGAGAGAGGAAGAATGATCGGAGAGGCTTGAGACGCCCGCGGTCGTTAAGTAGGTGTAGAGGAAAGGAAAAAAAATATATGTATATTTCTGCATGCGGGCAGCAGTGAAATCTGGAGTGGTAGTGGTACACGGAGCAGAGTTGTAGTGGTAAGAGAACAACATAGAGAGTGTGTAGAAAGTAAAAAAGTTGAAAAGTGGAAAAGGCGGTTTAGTGGGGTTAGCTAATAGAAACAGAAGCAAAATATTGAGTTATTTTTCAGATGGTTCACACTCTCTCATGCCGATGCTACACAACGGTATCAGCGAGCGGCACTACCGTTGGAGACGGTGTGGCACAACAATCTTCCCCTCTCGTTCATTCTGCGGCATGCCAGAACAGGTGAATAAATATGGTGATAATGTCATAATCAGAAGTGAGAGGTGGGAGTATTCTCAAGGGGAAGGAGATTTGTTACAGGAGATTAGCAGAGTGGATGGGTTGGTTGCGGTTGGCGTGTAGAGTTTTGAAGGTCACATATACAGTCGAACTGCAGTCAGAAAAGACAAACCGATCTTCTAACCAAAAGATGAGTGATGGCATCGTCTGGACCATCGAGAGGGAAGAATTGCAGTGGTGCGGAGCTGAAATCCAGTTGCAGTGCGGCAACAAGTAGGGTATATGTTCGTACTGTCGACCTGAGTTCTCTTGATTAATAATATTATTATTCTATTATTAATATTATTCTGAATACCTCATATCATTCATTACGCGAGAAAGGTAAATTTTCTCTCCAGGATCAAACAGTTTATGAGGGGAGGTTTTGCGGTTCAAGGATGGTCATCTCCTGCTTTTGCACACTGGTAGACGCAGCAGTAAGGGTGGGAAACATTTTCAGCTACATCCCTTGCGCTGAACTGGCCGGCTTGACGTGCCGCAAGGGCTCAGTAGGGATCAAGACCCGAAGCTAAGAGTCAGTTCCATTGTGGTTATATCACATTTATTAGCAGAGTAGCACATC
This sequence comes from Aedes koreicus, assembly GCA_024533555.2. Taxonomy (NCBI): domain Eukaryota; kingdom Metazoa; phylum Arthropoda; class Insecta; order Diptera; family Culicidae; genus Aedes; species Aedes koreicus. The sequence continues at coordinate 162,502 of JAHHFK020003060.1, forward strand.
GAAATTTTAGGTTCATTATTCTTTATATGCTATACAATTTCAGATCATCCATGGATATCCCAAGTTTTGTAAAATAATTTAAAATCAATTTTTTTTTCTGGTGGCCATGATACATTATCTAAGCTTTCAGGCTCATGGTGGATGTGCGGATCCGTATACAATTGCAGCAGGACCACAATCTGCAGACACGTAAATACAAATGAAATTATTATCGTTTTATATTATAACATCCATTCACTACATTTTGTATTCTTTTTTATAAGTCATTTTCAGCTTCGCATGTACGTTATGTATTTGAAAAGATAGGAAGGTTTTTATTGTTTTTTTTTTTTTTTAGAAAGGATCATATTCGAAAAATTTTACTTAAAACAGCACTTTCCTTCTTCATCAGAAATATATATTAATTCAAAACCTAACAGTTTACAATCATTCATTTCCTATTTCACAGACATGAGGAATCATTTATGGGTGTACAAGAGCTATAGAAAAATTCAATTTCCTAATTTTTTATTTTAGTTTTATTAAGATTCAGTTTTTAGATTCATACTCATCTGAAATTTATTTCGCCTTAAGCTGTCTTCAGTTTTTCTAATATTATTATGATATTAATACACATCTAATTTTTATTTTCAGTAACATACCAGTAGATATATATATATATATATATATATATATATATATATATATATATATTATATATATATATATATATATATATTATATTATATATATATATATATATATATATATATATATATATATATATATATATATATATATATATATATATATATATATATATATATATATATATATATATATATATATATATATATATATATATATATATATATATATATATATATATAATAATATATATATAAATATATATATATATATATATATATATATATATATATATATATATATATATATATATATATATATATATATATATATATATATATATATATATATATATATATATATATATATATATATATATATATATATATATTTTGTCATATATATATATATATATATATATATATATATATATATATATATATATATATATATATATATATATATATATTGTACCTACGCTTATTATGTTCTCTGACTATTATTGTGAAAACAAATTCTAATCTTAGTAGATCTTATTTCAATAGAAACTGCAACAGTATTTCGATGAGTGGATGGTCAGATTAGTTACGGATATATATATATTCTACTATAGTTTACTGGCTTGCTGGTATTATTATTTTATATTTTAACGTCAGTTTATTATTTTATGTTGTGATATTAAATGATGTGACATAATTTCTTTAAATAAATTTCATTAAAATCGCTATTTCCGATGAGACTCACTACATAAATTATTGCAAGGAAACGGAACAGCACATCGAAATTTTAGGTTTACTATTCTATTGCTATATAATTTCAGATTATCCATGGATATTCCAAGTTTGATGAGATAATTTTAAATCAATTTTTTTTTCTCGCAGCTACATTGTCTAAACTTTCAGGTCCACAAATGGAATTGTTATTTTCATTCTTATATTCATTCACTATATTATTTGTCATTATAATATTCATTCGCTATATTTATTATAATTATAATATTAATTCACTATATTTTATACATTACTATATGACATTAAATATATATTGGGAAGGGAGGGAGCATCAGGGTATCACTCAAGCTGGAATTGGACAATGGAGTGGTATGACAACCGGCGTCTAGGAGGGAACAAACAGTATCATTTTCTTTATCCTACCGATTCGATTGTGGTGCTGTGAATTCTACTCCAACAATTTCAGTGAGAGTGACGCGCCCTTCTTAACAAGCCATCCCGTAGAAAGCTTAATGAGTATTGCGAATTGGGTTATTCGATTTGTTGGATCGTATCGTTGGAAGGAGATTCTTATGTTCCCGCGGGTTTCGCGTAAGTGTCTCTGCTTACGGGTCCGCCCCACCGTTTTTGGCCCTTCATACAGCGTTACTGTGAATGCAAACCGGTATCTCAATTTGATCTTGCTATTAAGTGGAGCTGCATACATGACAAGGTCTTAGAAGGGATGGTGGCTACCTTACATACATACATACATTATATTACGAGAAAGACATGAACATGCAAAATGACTCAGGGTTGGGGACAATGCCATTTTTTTTTTTATTATAATTAGGTGGATCATTATTATATTTTATTAATAGTTTAATAAGGGGGGGTGGAGGGATTCTCTTATCAGTAGGTGAAGATTGGTTTTTTGGTTTTGGATCATCTTGGGGGGCTACCATACATACATACATACATACATACATCTTTAATTCTTTTCACCTTTGAATGGCAAATGGGTTTGTGGGTTCTACATTACAGTGGTCGTGTACAATTATAGTGACGGTTAAATGTTCAATTTGAGTTTGAATTCATTACAGACTTGGATGCTAGGAATTTAATTTAGACTTAATAATACTATTTACAATTTTTTATATACACATATTTACACATGATACGTTTACTTATCAATGCTAATAAAATTACATATGAAAAGTTTTTCAAATGCGCAGAACAAATATTATCTGAACTCCCTCCTGAAGTAAAAGTTCACATCTATGGGGACTTTAATCAAAACAACGCCGACATCATTTTAGACTCTGAAAATGAAAATATCCTTCTCCCAGTCGTTGGAGATAATATCACTTTACATATCATGTTTGATAAAATTGCTAAATTAGGTCTGAATCAAATTAACCATGTAAAAAACCAAGGAAATTGCTATCTAGACCTCCTTTTAACGAACATTCATGAAGATTTCAGTGTGACCGAATCATTGAACCCATTATGGAAAAACGAAAAGTTTCACACAGCAATTGAATATATCTCTATTCATACATTAATGGCAAAAGACCCAACGACTACGAATATGAAGAAGTTTTTGAATACAAGCTCGCGAACTACGAGAGAATATAAAAAACAAATTAAACTGTATCAACTGGCAACACATTTTTAGGGACGAAGGAAATGTCGAATCATCTGTTTTGGCGTCTTCTACGAAATCCTATCCAGCATCATCTCACAAGAGATTCCATTAAAGAAAAAACGACGTCACGGAAACACTAAATATTCAGTCTGGTTTAATAGAGAAATCAAAAGTATAAAGAATCGCAAACAAAAAGCCCACAAAATTTACAAAAAACACAAAAAGCAGTGAACATTTAGCAACTTACTTGGAAATATGCGATCAATTGAACTTGGCAATCAGTAATGCATTTGAAGTATTTAATGCAAAAACTGAGCTTGAAATTAAGTCCTGTCCAAAGAACCTCTTTAATTACGTCAAAACAAAAATTAAAATCTGACAATTTTCCATCAACAATGCATCTTGACGAACAGGTTGGCGATAAATCGGAAAAAATCTGCAAACTTTTTCAAATTTTTTCAAGAAATCTACACGACTTATTCGGAAGAAGATCGCGACCGCGATTAATTTGCATTTTATCCAGAATATCCAGACAAAAATGGTGTCAACCAACTTGCAGGGGCAGGATATTTTGCAGGGTTTAAAAAATTTAGACCCCTCAAAAAGGCCCTGGACCTGATGGAATTCCTCCAGCATTTATGAAGAATCTTGCGAAGGAATTTACATCTCCTTTGGCATTTTTGTAAATTGTTTTGGCTTTTCAATATGTCACTGGAATTTTCCCAACAATATGGAAAAGTTCATTCTTAGTGCCTATTTTCAAATCTGACATACGTAATTATCGTGGAATCGCTATTATCTCTTGCATTCCCAAACTTTTCGAGGCAATTGTCAATAAAACATTATTTCTTCAAATCAAAAAATCGAATAACAGACAAACAACACGTTTTTTTTTTTCTTAGGTCGCTCACAATACATCCACAAACTTTAGGCCAGAATTAAAAAAATATTCAACGAGCGCAATAGATGAAGGGGAATCTTATTGAAGCTCTTCTTGCTCATGACTTTGAGAAAAGAATCGGCTCGTGTTTTATTTTGTTCCAATAATATCTTTCAAACTGCAAAAATTGGAATGGAGTCTGGACTCTTGCAGCGGCTTAGGTCAAAGACAGACAGAGATGGTATACATGAAGAAAGAATAAGAATCAGTACAAAATCAAATTCTATTAGTTACTCTTCGTGAGCCCCCAAAGCTGGGCCTCATATAGTCTTCCATCATATGAAGCTCGCTTTATGTTTATTGACGTCCAAACATTGAAAGAACGACGAGAATATGCGATGGTTTCATTTGAAAACGATATCGTTTCGCAGCGTGTTGAATCAGCCGAACTACTTTCTAAATTAAATTTTTATGCACCAAGTAGACGACTTCGAAATCGTAATTTATTTGCTCTAAACCATCATCGCACGGAATATGCTAAAAATGGACCAATAAATAGCATGATGGATTCCTATAATCAACACTGTGAAGCCATTGACTTTGCAAGGTCTCGGTGTAAATTGAAACAGTATTTTAAGCCCCTATAATTAAGGATACAAAGCTAATTAATTTTTATATTTTATGTATAGTTAAAAAAAAAGCTAATTTTCTATGTACTAGTCTACAAATGGTTGACGAAATAAATAAATAAGTTCATTATGAGGGGCGTTTTATTAAGCTTGGGACCGATGTGCTAGTATTGACTGTGCCAAGAAAAAAATCGTATTTGTTCGGGACCTACCGGTCTTAGAGTTAGTCTATGGTTATACCCCAATTGACGGATGATTCCCCGGCGGCGAATGCGCAGGCCGTGGTGAAGTAGAAATTCGACGAGGCGGACAGGAAAGCGAAGTGAAACGTGGAGACCGGCACCAAAATGTGGCGGAGAAGTCAACGGCGTTCGTCGGCGAAAAAGCTTAAATCGAAAACGTTCAAGGGCACGTGTCACAAATGCGGCTAGAAGGGATATTTGCAGACGGATTGTCGCCAGCTTCTGGAAGCAGTGCTGTAAGCTTTATAGTCAACCGTGACGAACCTGGTTGGTAGCACAGTGAAAAGCTCACCTTCAAGTTGGACTCTGGATCAAGCGACCATTTAGGTGAAGTACAACATGGTGGAATGTATCAACGTGAAACGAAAGCCCGCTGGATTCTGTGATCCTTGTATACAAGGCAAGCAGTGCCGGGAACCCTTCAGTGGAACCAGACCGCGTACAGCCCCGGTATTGGAACGGAACCACTCGGACGTCTGTGGTCCTATTGATCCACTGGCGTGGGACGGGTAGCAATATTTTGTAGCTCTTTTATCGACGACCACACGCACTTTGCGTTTATCTATCTGATGAGAAAGAAGTCCCAGGTATCTCCGGACGAACTATGCTCTTTGATCCACAGGTACCAAAGAATTTGTGATACGAAACCGCCTTCACCTGAGCTGCTGAACAAAAATTCTACTACAAGTCTTCGGTGTGAAAAAACGCCATCTGAACTGTGGTTTGGTACGAAGCCAAGCTTGGAAAAAGCTCGAATATTCGGATACGGGACGTTTGCATGAAGCTCGATCAAAAAAAAAAAAAAAAAAAAAAAAAAAAAAAAAAAAAAAAAAAAAAAAAAAAAAAAAAGCAAAGCATAGGAAGATCCTCGTGCCCGTTTTCCGTATAGCGCAGAACCGAATGAAACATCACAAGCACCGCTGATCGTTGTATTCCCGCTTAAACAAGAAGAGCAAGATACAGATAAGCAAGCTGACGTGGCGGAACCTGATGACGATTTCAAGACGAAGAAGATCAATTGCCCGACGACGCAGCCCAACCGACGAGCCTGACAATACAACACTACCAGCGCTTCCTTCGCATCCAGAACACTGCAAATTTCCCGGACAAACGCATGTGAGGCGCCCGCTCCCCGGTAAGTTGTATTTGTCAGTTACGGACGTCGTTACTTTCCATAGATATCCCACAAAGCTTTCGCCGGATTAGCTGGGCGTGACTACAGCGAGGATTGGTTAGGTGCGATCCAAAGCAATCTTGGCTCTCTGAGGAAGAACAACGTGTGGTAGCTGACAACGTGCTTGGAGGTGTGGAAACCCCTTAAGTCGAAGTTGGTCTTCAGACTGAAGGAGGATGAGAATGGATTGCCCGTTCGCTACAAAGCTCGTTTAGTGACGAAGGGCTACCTCCAGAAGTAGGACAAGACAAAGGGCCTGTTCATAAACCACGAAGACTCATTTTTGGAAAATCTCAGACCACCCCCCTCCCCCTCTCTTGACTTTTCACCTTACATTTTTTTGAAATTTTGTATGGAGCATTGACTTTGGTCACCCATCCCCCCCCTCCCCCCAGAAAAGTCTACGTGGTTTATGAATAGCCCCA